>AWUE01012190.1:0-24043 GCA_001974825.2 Corchorus olitorius
AAAAGAAAAGAAAAAGCAAAAAATAAATAAATAAATAAAAAAATTGAGTGTCTACAAGCCCAAAAACATGCTAAACCCTAGGTGAGATAAAAAAACTATTGAAAACCATATTTACCCTTGCCAATTTAACATAGAACACCATATTTACCCTTGCCAATTTACATGGAACACCATTACCCTTGCAATCACATGAAATTACATCCAAACCAACCTAAAAAGACCAAAAAACCATGTAAATAGTAACCCAAATGAATGTGGTGAGAGTCTTTATTGCCCTTGGGGTAATTCACACTTCAACTATTATTGTTTGTTTATATAAGTAAATATTAAATAACATGGATATTAACATTAAATTAAGAAAATCAATTTAGAAAATATAATAGAATTTATAAATATATTAATTATATTCATAACTAAAAAACTAGAAGTGAAACCCACGTTTTCGGTTCCATGTATGGTGGAATCTAACCAAAATCTTTTCACCTAAAGTTCTGGTAAGAATCATGGTCACCTCTAACTGATCCTGCTATATACGATCCTAACAACACGAAACCTACTAATATTATTATATTATTTTATTATTAATTAATATATGTATTTATATATTTAATTTATTTGTATGTATAAATTATGAATAATTATTCATTTTTAATTGTATTAATAATTTTTCTCTTTCCATATGATTTAGTGTCTCAATTGTCCCACTAAAATTATCTCATAAACAATCATCCCACTAAAATTATCTCATAAACAATCATTTGAGTACACATGATACAAATTTAATAAGTCTAGTTATATATTTTATAAAAACAATTTTTATATGGTAAATTCAAATTGTAAAAATTTGTTTTAGTAGGAATTAAAATTGTGTCACATTAGGAGCTAAAAAAATATAGGATAAATTAGTAAGACAAAAATTAGTAAGACAAATAAGTATACTCTTGTCAAATAAGGGCCTAAGCTTTTAATTTTGTTGATTAAGTCCCAAACGTTGCAAAATCGGCTCAAATCAGTCCCTAACATTACAAAATCGGCTCAAATAAGTCCATAGATTCAATTTAAAAACCTAACGTTTTGGGGTTTATTAGACTGCCAATTTGATGCCAATGACTAATTTGAGCCGATTTTACAATGTTAGGGGACTTAATAACCAAATTAAAAGGTTAGACCCTTATTTGAACATTTTCGCAAACATTGTCAATTTGAACATTTTGGGTCAAAGTACCTAAATAGGATCATTGTACTATTGAAAAAATATCATTTTAGTCCGTCTATTATGAAATCTGCCAATTTAGTCCCTCTACTATTAAAAAGAGATCAATTTAGTTCCTCCATGAAATGAAACCGTCAATTTGCTGATGTGGCCGTTAAGTTGCTTTACCCTTTTGAGATGAATGACGTGGTCGAATCACAGCATGCCACGTGTAAATTAATTTTTTATTAAAAAATCTGATTTTTTTTTCAAAATTCTGATTCTTAATTCATTTATTTAATAATGAAAAGAATACAAGTGGACCCCACAAAATTAGAAGTTTAATTCTTATATCTTCTCTCCCCCAGTCTTCGACTTTAACTCTAAGCTTATATATACTATATATTATTTTTAGTGGCTGTGGAAATTACTTAACGGCCAAATTGAGGATTAATGTGGTGGCTCCTTTTGACTTTTTTTGGTCTTTTCTCACTTTTCGGGTGACTAAAAAGGCCCTCGATGAATTTCCTCTCTTACTTTTCCTGCTACCCTTTTTTGTAATTTACTGTTTTTATATTTATGATTAAGTGTGTTTTAATTACATATTAATTGTGTGTGGATATTAGGATTTACCAGTTCAATTCCTCTGCCGGAATTCCAAAGGACTAGTGCTATAAATGTATCTTCAATAATGGTTGATTCATGGCTAAACTATTGACATTCCAGTTCTGTTTTCTTTTCGTCTTCATTTCTATTTGGGTGGGTTTCTTCTTCCCTAATATTTCTCTGAATTGGTTTCACATGGACTCCGTTCTGTTTCCTAAAATTTCCAAATGGACGTTGATAAGATCCTTCCATTTAATTTAGCAGCGCCTTACACTATGTTTGGATTCAAGTAACTAAAGGAAAGGGAAGGAAAGGAAAGGAAAGGAAAGGAAAGGGGAGGGAAGTTTTTTAAAGGAAAAGAAAGGATATAGGTTTCCCTGTTTGGATTGTTTAAAATTAGTTGGGGAAAGGAAAGGAAAGGAATCACCATACCAATTGTTTGGTTAAGCAGTGGAAAGGAATGGAAATGATATAATATATTATAAATTACCAATAATAACCTTTATTATTATCTGAAGGACACTCAAACTTGGTCATTGCTTGGTTGTAAAAAAAAAACGAAAAAATTAGAAATTTTCAACAAAAAAATAAAATCTTCACAAGAAAAGAAATGAGAGAGGCGATGGTGGGAGAATTTTGGGTGTTGGAAAGCAAGTATAATAGGTAACTTTGATATTTGTTAAAAATTATAGGGATATTTTAGACATTTAATAAGTTAATAATTAAAATAGGTTTCCTTTCCCCTCAAAACCCCCAAATTGGGAGGAAAGGAAAAATGGCTATTAGGGGGGAAATGGAGGGATCCCATCATCCTTCCCTTTCCCTCCTAAAAATAAAAATCTAATCCAAACAAGGGGAGGGATCCCTCTTTCCTCCCATTTCCTTTCCTTTCCCTCCCCCCACCCCAATACAAACATAGTGTTAGGATGACATAACCTAAAGTGAAGAGCTTTCACTTCTCACCGCAACATTTTGAGGTAAATCTGGATTTATTTGGATTTATATTATAGTTAGCCAATGCTAAGTACAATGATTTTGTGATGCATTGTGTAAATTACATATGTTCCTACAAATGCTCTCAACTAATTCAATTTTCCTACGACAACTATACATGCTCCTTGACTACAAAAAATTAGGCATTCCTTATGTAGAAGCCATATTCTTTCACCTACCCGAGTTCATTAATTCAACAAGTGCAATCAAGATTAAAAAATGACCGCAGCGTACTATGCTTTTTTAGATGATCAACATCCATTTCAAGCAACAATTAATATTAGCTTTATTTTGATGAATTATCTAGAGATGGAGGAGTAGAATATTAGCTTTATTTTGATGAATTACCTAGAGATGGAGTAGAATTTAGATAATGCACTTTTAGAATGAAAGAGAAGTCATGTGTTTTGCTTTATATATGCGAATTATTTGTTTCTATGTATGAGTTTCTCCTAACTGATTAACTTATAGTCAATGCAACATCTTCTTACTAACCGACTTAAACAACTACAAAAAATATAATCCTAATAAGAAGATGACTGCAGCGCAAGCGCAAGCCACCCTGCTTGTATCTATTAACAACTATGGCGGATAGAGATGGTGTAGAATTAAACAAGCTGCAATTCACAATAAGAATCCCAATATCCTTAGCCTTGACACCAGTTTTCGCCAGGAGTTCATCAATGGCTCCAAACATCACCATCTTTGCCTCTTTCCTTGCCTCTGCCACAAGGGTTGGGTGGAACCCTCAACACAGCCTCTGGCAAGTAAGTCTTTTGCCCTAAACCAGACCTCTCAAGGATTTTCTTTTAAAAAGCTAAGTTCTCTTCAGTGAAGCTCCCGGTTAAAACAGATCTCTCCATGAAAATCTCCCTAGTGCATGTTCGATCAGTTTCAGGCTTGTAACAAGCAAAGTCCACTAGGTAGACTTTCCTGGGGCGGCTCATGAAATAAAGCATGGCCAAGAAAACTAACAAACCCGAACATAGGGTTACTGAGACGAGATTGAACTTGAGATGGTCCCATAGTTAAACGAAATCGATGAAAGTGAGCGTTGAAAGATGAGCAGAAGCAATAAAGAGAAGGGGCACAAACATTAAATACATGGCGTTGGAGATTAAGCATTAACAGAGAAATTAGCTTGCCAGCTTCACCATAATCAAAGGGGTCTTGCAGATTTGAATTCATTATTGCAAGATTCTAAATTAGGGTTCTAAAAGGGGGGGGGGGGGGCTGAGAAGAAGTAGGTTAAAGTCGAAGGGTGGGAGAGAGAAGATATGAAAATTAAACTTCTGATTTTATGGGGTCCACTTTTATTATTTTAATTATTAAATAAATGAATTAAAAATTAGAATTTTGAAGGAAAAAATTCGGATTTTTCAAATAAAAAATTAATTTACACGTAGTATGTTGTGATTGGGTCACGCCATCCATCTTAGAAGAGTTAAACAACTTAACGGCCACGTTAGCAAAATTGACAGTCCCATTTCATGGAGGGACTAAATTGACCTCTTTTCAAAAGTTGAGTGACTAAATTGATAGATTTATTACGCTAACATGTTCTTGCACTTGATATGCAATAGTCCCCAATCAGTTTTCAACATATTATTGGTGACTTATGGGTTTGCCAAATGAGGAGGATGACCAATTGCTTTAGGTCATGTGTTTTGAAAGATTTGGACTTAAGTAAGGATCCGACCAAAAAACCGGTCTAAAGAATTAGCCTTATTAATCTAAGAACAAATTGATAGGGGTATTTTGGTCTTTTCATGTTTGATTTTTTTGTTATTTGAGTTAAAGACTGAGGGTATTTTGGGAAGTTCGAAAAAAAACCCTCCGTGGGTCCAGTTTCCACCTTAAGTACAAATTTTGTAATATTTTAAGTAGACCGTCTATTTCCGTTAACCGAAACAACTAATTTTTTGGAAGCATTTTTTATACCTTGAACATTAAATTTAGTTTTCGAGTCCTTCATGAAAGTTGTAGATCATGAAACAACTTTTCAAGAGACACTTGAATCATCTCAATCAGACATCTAGAGCAAAAGTTATATAATATTAAGTGGACCGTCTATTCCCGTTAACCAAAACAACAAATTTTTTGGAAGCATTTTTTAAACTTGAAACATTAAATTTAGTTTTCGAGTCCTTCATGAAAGTTGTAGATCATGAAACAATCTTTTAGTAGACACTTAAATCACCTTAATCAGATAACCGGAGAGAAAGTTATATAATGTTAAATAAATCGTTTAGCCAAACCACTTATAAATATGTTATATTATATTAAATTGTTAGAAAGTCAAAAATGCCCTTAGAAGTTTGTGAGAATAACAAAAAAACCAATATTGAAATGACGAAAATACCAAACTAAATAATAATCAAATTAATAAGGTTAAATCTTTTTACTGGTTTTTTAGTACTTTCACTTTCCATAATTCTTGTTTTTTTAATTTTTATAATATTTAATTAAAGGACATAATTATCCACCATAAGAAAATCATATAAACTATTTGTCTGAGGTTGAGTTAGTAATTGTAACATAAAAGTCTATCCACCCAACAGATCTTCACTATACAACAGTAGGCCTATTTTTTAGATTTTCTCTTTATACCTCATTTATTGTTTTGAGTAGTGATAAATGACTTTATTATTAGCCAAACTCATTATTATTTTAACTTGTTTGTGAGCCGCCAAAAACGAACCAGCTCTTGACCTGAACCCGAACGTGACCTCACTACAACATAAAGGAGCTTTGGTTACATATTTTTTGCTGCAATTAGGCTTTTGCATTTAATTTAATTTTAGATGCTTTTAGACCTTAACTTTTGGCTGCAGTTTTTACGCTTTGAACAAAAAAAAACTTTGGCTGCGGTAATCTTTTGCAACCCATAAAACAACAGTCCACTAACACTCTTGAAATTGAAATTTGAATTGAAACCCCAAAATTAAACCCCAAAAATAACCCCAAAAGCAACCTATAAATTTCTGTTTGAAACCCAAAGGCCCAAACAGAAAACTTTCTTTTTCGAAGCTATTTCTTTTCCTAAAAAAAACTTTTTTTTCTTATAGAACTCTTTGAAAAAATTTATACTAATCAAAATTTCAAAACTATAAAAAAAGAAAAAAAAAACTTTGCTCCCCTTTCGGCTCGCTATCTCTCTCTGTTTTGCGACTCTTTATTCTCTGTTTCCTTTTCCCTCTCTTTTCTATTCCAGACACGATTCACCGTTTTTCTTTCTACTCTCTCAAGACATCATTCTAATCTTGAAAATTAAACCCTAAAATTTTCCTCATTTAAGGAACAAAATCAAAGATCAGTTTCATAGATTCGATTTTCCTTAAAAGCCAACGAAATTCCTTATAAGCACACTCGGACAATCAGATTCAAAATCTCCAGATTGATCGAAATGGTGAAGGATGATATTATTTTTGATGAATTTCTTAAGATTTCCTGGAAACCAAACAAGTAGTCGCGCCCAATAACATCGTGGGAACTTCAATCAAACTCATTACAAAGTTCGTTTCTTCTTTTTTATTTAAATATATTTTCTAGAAATGTTTCAATCTGCTCTGTTTTTAAAACCCTAATTTTTTCTTCTGATTGAACGCAGGAGAGGAGACTCCAAAGGTAAGCCTTTTTTTAGAACTGCTGCTTGATTCATTTTATATTATTCGATAATATGGTTGCAGTAGCAATCGTATTACAAAGTGAAATTGTATTCAATTTAGTTATACTTTGTGCAAACGTTTGTGAATTTAGTTAAATTTGCTAAAATTTCTGGTAGTTTTAACTCTATAGCAAATATTGAATTTGGGGATTTACTACTTTGTGCAAAATTTTGTGAATTTGGTGAAATTTGCTGAACAAAATTGATCCTTTGGTGAAATTAGGGGTTTAGAAGTTTGCAAGAAGATTTCATCAACTATTAATTGATATTTGACTGATATTTGTTAATGTTATGTAAGTTTAGAGGAGAGCAACCAACGTGTTTTTAGAATGAAATAGTATTGAAGGTAAAGAAAAAGATATGACATTGTTTTTTTTTTCTCCCCGTGTAAACTTTGAAATAGGGATTTTTCAGAACTAGGATAAGATGTAAGAGTAGCACTTAGTGTATATGGTGCATTTGACAGCAAAGAGTATTTAAAGGCCCAGAAAATTAGGTATAGTGTAGCTAATTTCTACTTGTTAATTAATATTATGAGTGATACATTAGTTTTCAATAATCAATCATACAAATTTATTATGGTGTTAAATTCTGCAAACTTGCTATGCTAATGTAGCTTGACTGCACATATGAAGCAAGTGACAAATGCAAATTCATAACAATATATTTGCTATGGCAGAGTCATAGTTGCACCCATTAACAAGGTAAATTCTTTCTTACTTAAACAGACTTTGCATCTATTTTAGTCAAATTAAGTTGCCTTTTCTTCTCTCCAACTTGTAAATCTAATGATTTTTTTTTTGTCAAAACAGTGTCACTGCATGTACAACATTTGATTAAGTTAAAGAGACTGGTGAACTTGACTACATAAATGGAGGTATGAAATGTCTGTTTGTTCTGCTATATTTTCTCTGCCTTTCATGGAGGTATGTAAAATGGATTGCAAATAATCTTGTAAACTTCTTTATCAATTCTATGAACTTATATTTTATTTGGTTCTAGGTCATGTGTGAAATTGGGTTTAGCATTGAAAATGCTTGATTATGTACATCCTTATCCCCTTCCATCTCCCCACCTCTTTTAATATATTTATTATGTTAATGTCTCTTATTTTCCAGCCATAAGCCTAATGGTCTTCTTCACACCTGCTTACGGAACTACTTTTAGGTTTGTTCAATTCTAAGTAAATATTTTTTACTTCATGCAGGTCAGACAAGATGAATATATCAACTAATTTCCAGTCATTATTTACATGGAACACAAAACAGTTTGCTACTTCATGAATCTTTATATACTTAGCATTACTTTGGTAGTTATAGTTAATATATCAAACAGTGGCGTAAGAGTATTTTTTTTCTGACATTTCACTTTGATAAGTATATTTGTTTCATGAATTTTAGTTTAGATGCTTGGAGTGTGATTTATTAGAATAGATTGTTTATTATTTATTTGTTTTTTAAGCTTCCAAAACTTTTAATCTTGACAATAGTTTATAAACTCTAGATTTTGTGATGCAGCGGGTTTTCAACAGTTTTAGTTTAATTATTTCTGTCTTTATTTATTTAATTATGAGTTTTTTACTTTAGCCTTAAGTCATTAGGATTTTAATATTTATGGTTTTTCCTAGAAGGATTAGGTTTTACTTAGGTTTTACTTTTCCTATTAGAATTAGGATTTTAAGTTAAGTGTCTAATATTTAAAGGCTGTTAGGCAGCAAATTTTAGATAGTCTTTTATTATCTTTTAAATCAGAATTATTCAGAGGTTATTTTCAACCCTAATTATCCTTGTTCCAATTCAATCAAATTCTGTTCTAGCCTAATTTGTTGAAGTTCTTGCTATTTCTAACCTTCCGCTATGTTAATTGGTATCAGAGCCATAGGAATTCGTTCCTATCGTAATTTTTCTGTTAGGAAATTATGGCTAACCGTGGCAGAGGTCGAGGTAGAGGCAACCAACAAAACGAGTTGGCTGAGATAAGGGGAGCGATTGGAGACTTGACCCTGGCTGTACAAGCCTTACAGCGTCAGGAACCGATGGAAACCCGAATGGAGATTCTGGAAGGTGACCACAAACCCCTTGAGATTTTAGATCTTGAGGATAACAATCCTTTTCATGAAGCTGGAACCGTAATTCAAGCGGCAAGAGGTGGACTGAATGTGGATTGTTGGATCGATGAAATTGATTATGAAAATATTTTTCAAGCTGGAAATCGCAGATCAGGTGGCACGAGGTGGATTGGAAGAGGAAATTGAAAAAGAGAATCCTTTTCATGAAATTGGACCCACAAGTTAAGTGTTACGAGGTGGATTGGATATGGATTGGTGGGCAGATGATGTGTTATAACCTGTTTATGATGTGTATGACGAGGAGCAAGAGGAAGATCTTTTCTTTGTTTGTAAAGGAGAAGATTCTGATTTTGTTCTTGATGAAGGATTTGTTTGTGAAGGAGAAGATTATGATTTTGTTCTTGATTAAGGATTTGATTGATTATAAAGGACAAGATTATGATTTTGTTCTTGATGAAGGGTTTGTTTGTGAAGGAGAAGATTCTGATTTTGTTCTTGATGAAGGATTTGTTTGTGAGGGAGAGGAGTCTGAGTTTTTCATTGATGGAAAAAGATTGGAGAGTGTTGTTTCAAAACAGGTTGTATGTGATTTTGTGTGGATGGATATTGGATGGCTATTTGATCATGATATGAATCAAGAGAAAAAGCCAAATAAGGAGTACTTTTACAAGAAAAACACTAAGTTTACTTTGCTTAAGTTAGCAGTAAAGAAAATTATAAAAGATGGTGGATTTTGGGAAGCAATGTGAAAGAAAAGCTGAATTCTGTTGATCCATACATCTACAAAAAGTATACTAGGACTTGATGGAAAAAGACAAGAGGAAACAAGCTGCTGGTCCGGATGTCTACAAGACGACTCGACAGGAGTTAAGTTTTTCTTTTTCAAACTCGGGGAGAATGATGCAGCTACTTTAATTATTTATGTCTTTATTTAATTAATTATGAGTCTTTTACTTTAACCTTAAGTCATTAGGATTTTAATATTTATGGTTTTTTCCTAGAAGGATTAGGTTTTACTTAGGTTTTACTTTTCCTATTATAATTAGGATTTTAAGTTAAGTGTTTAGTATTTAAAGGCTGTTAGGCAGCAAATTTTATATAGTCTTTTATTATCTTTTAAATCAGAATTATTCAGAGGTTATTTTCAACTCTAATTATCCTTGTTCCAATTCAATCAAATTCTGTTCTAGCCTAATTTGTTGAAGTTCTTGTTATTTCTAACCTTCTGCTACGTCGTTTTGTTTGATTTTTTCTTAATGTATTTCTTTAATTCTGAATCAATGACATCTCTATTTTTTGATAATGTAGTTCTATGGGGTTTGCTATTGGAACCTTTGTGGGGGTTGTTTTCTTGGGAGTAAAACCTCTATTTTTGGATAGAATTTAGTATGAGTATCATTTTGTAACCTGCTATTGATGCAGATCGAGCACTTTCAGAAGCATATTTTCACCAGGCATCCATTCTGCGTCAGCTTTGCAGGTATTGTTGAAACCTAGGATATATACTTGTATTCTTTCTATCATTCTCTGTAACCTTGTTTTGCCTATATGCCACAGCCAAAATAATCCTTTGCAACTTATTCGGTAATTTCTGAAACTGATTCTTTAACCATTCCCCTCGTCCTATAACTTTGTACTAATTCTTTTGGTTTGCCAAAATTATCTTTGCAACTTATTTGGTTTATTCTTTTATCTAGTTTATCAGGTTTGGTCGGTTGTTCTTCACATGTAAATTTTTTTTCCTTTCTGTCTACTTTAATATCAAGTTATAGCTGATGTGCAGATGATATCAGTTTACACATGTTCTCACTTGGATAGTCTGTTGATATCTTTGTTAACTTATGCTGATGTTTCTTTTTGTCTCTACTTCTAGATTATCGAAGAAAAACTAAGCATCTTGCAATTTTAGGTATCTTACAAGTTTGTTCTTGGACTTTGATAGCTGGTGATTGGTTATCTTTGCTAGATCCAAACCGCTGATTTAGCCATTATGTTAGGAAGATAAGAGGTTTCTACTTGTTGGTTTGTCAACAGATACTTTTGATTTTCATTCTGGTTGTGCTGATAGCTTTACATTGTATTGAAATCAATGAGATATTTTTTTAATGAATAGTTTTTTTTTATTAATGAAAATTTCAAATTTAATGCGATTTAATTTGTGAGTTCATTTTCATTCAAAGGATTCTGATATATTGTTAATGCATTTGAAAATTAGTAGGAGTCTTCAAATCCATTTGAGTTATGGTTGCAATCAGTATTGCATCTAGAAGTCTTACCAATTGCAACCAAATTTTTCCATACATTGGCTAAGGCTGCACTAAGGAAACTGAAGCCTTTGACCAGAGGCTACATATATTTATTTAATACATGCACATTTAGCTGCAGCCGTAGACCCAAAATGGTGTAGTGCCTGACCCCGTTTGCCACCACTACTTGAAAGAATTTGGCCAAGAAGCAATACTAGTGTATTTTATTTTTACTTGTGACCTCAGCTGTGAAAAACGAATGCATTTACTAGACAAATGGGAGGAATTGACTCAAAACAAACAAACACACGTGACTGCAAGGACTTGGTGGCGTAGCTAGGGGTATTTTTGAGTGGGGTTAAAAATTAAATACTTTTTTTTGTTGCATTTTCTAATTTTATGTTATAAAATATATGTTTGGTTGTTAATTAGGCATACCAAATAATTAGATTAAGTCATTTTTAGTGTTCAATTCAATGTCCAATATAGATTTGGTTGAATTAATAATTTAAGGTTGGTGGTATAGTAAATTGAGATTAATCTGTGATGGGTTAAATAAGTCAACATATTAGAAAATTCTAATTGTATTTGTTAAACCATTGATTTTTCTTTTAATTATATTCGTAAAAAGTTGATCCCTCCTCATAAAGAAAATATATTTTAAGGGGTTTATGTTCGAGTATTTAGGCCAACCTATTTTATTCATGGAAACATTCAAGAAGTTTAATCATTTAATTCAAAATGTTGTTAATATAAATGTGCCGGGTCATATGTAACACATGAAAGGTAAACTAGTGTATATGTATAGCGGTACCAAAAAAAATATAAATATAGAAAATTTATATATAATCTTAAACAATAATTAAAGTCCTTACAAAAGGTTAAGATGAAAATACTAAGATAAAATCTAGATTTAGTTTAGAAATATGGGTTAAAAGTAAAAATACTCAAATCTAATCTAGTAAGGTCAACATCATAAAACATTCAATTATAGGGTCAATATCTTAAAATTTTCTTTCAAGTGGAGTCAATTTACAAATTTACCTTTCCTCGTCTAAAGAAATTCAAATTTGAGTGAATTGACCCCAGTCCCACTCCCGTGGCTGGTGGTGGGTGCAGACGTGCCGCGTTGACTAATCGTTATAAATTGGGGAGGCCATCAGCCCATCACCATTCACCGCTTGACTAATCCAAAAATTCTCAACAAAATTGAAACAGTTGAGACCTGAGGAAACGAGCTTTGTTGTTTCTGACTTTTGAGCGAAGGAAAATCAAATGTCGACCTTGAGCGTTCCACCAGTTCCAATCTCTCCTAGAGACGACGCTATTCAGCTTTACCGCGCTTTCAAGGGTATAACTTTTCTTCCTCTTGTTTTAAGCTTCTTGTTTGGTCCTGCTTTTTCTTTCTCTTCTTTATGGCCTTTAATAGTCTTCTTTTTATAAACCCAAAGTCTGGAAAACTGTGGACCTTCTAATGTTGTCATTTTTTCTTGTCAAACTCTACCATTTTTTTTCTTTCTGATTTGCACCATAATTGCTCTCACATGTTAAATCAATTTACTTTAAAGGTTGTTATTTTACTAGATAAAACACAAGAATTGATTTTTGGGAACATATTTCCTACGTGTGCAGGCCTAGTTTCAATTTTAAAGGAAAGAAAGAAACTTCTTGATTTTTGGGAACATATTTCCTATGTGTGCAGGCCTAGTTTCAATTTTAAAGGAAAGAAAGAAACTAGTTTCAATTTTAAAGGAAAGTAAGAAACTAAAAAAGATGAAAGTCTAGGAAGCGGTCTTTGTTTATGTCCAAGAATAAATTTAGCTCACTAAAAATGTTCCATTTAGAAATCTTAATGAAGTAATTGAGTACAGGAACACAACATCATTCTAACAAGGATTCTTTAACTTGTACCTTAATCTGGCTGCAGCTTATCCTCTTGTGTAATATAAATCTCATGTATATAAATGCCAAGATATGGAACTCTTGCACAAATGTTGAATTTAGAATTACAAATCAAATAGAAATCAATACCCAAAATGATTTGTGGAAATCTTCATATATTAAGCAACGATGTAGAAAAGCATGGGAGAAAACGGAAAACACTTAAACATAATACCCAAAAGCACTAGCTTGGAAAAGGTATTTAGAAAGTTGCAGGTTTCATTCATAGTGCTGCTCCCTTCTTTCCCCCTTTTCCCTCCCTTCTACTTTGTATTACTAAGGAAATTGTAATTTTTATGCAAAAATTATAGACTATTTACATTTGATCTATATGTCCATGCATTTTTTATCATTACATTTCACAGTGCATTGGTAAAATAGTTTGCAATTGATCATGTTAAAGCCTTCGCTGAACACTAGTATTGGTTGCTGCCTTAACCAGAACTTGGCTTATCCTTTAATGAGATAAAGTTGTTCTTTTGAATTTTCCTGAAAAAAAAAATGAAGTCGTTCAAAATTAAACTTTAACTATTTTATGTGCTGAATTCTTATTGTCAGCTTTCTTTGCCCGTAATGTAGATTCCTACTGCATGAGTCCCTGTCTAACAATGTCAATTGATGACCTTCATTTTCTGGATCAAACAAAGTTGAATATCAGAAACAGAGTTTTTATTACCTGGATTTTTTTTTCTTAATTCTGCAAAGTTTCCTGTATTGGCACTTGGCAGCTTACTTTCATTAATGTCTTGCTGTTCATTACAGAAGCATACATTTGACGCTTAGAAAGCATTACTTCTAGTTGAATTTAAACACCACTCAAATACAATTTTATACAGAGTTTAGAAAACTTCCATCTTCTATTTTCTAAACTGTATCAATTCTGATTGCTTAGCGAGTTTTTTTAAACATCAGATAAACATGTTTATTGAATATTTTATGTCCTTATCATTGTAGTATACTTTATGGGGGTGATCTTAGTTTTAGTGGCTTTCATCATTTATAGACTGTTCAAGTTGCTCTGTCTGTTGTGTGGCTGATTAATTTTCTTAGAATGCTTTAAATTTCTTGGTTGAGGCAACAGATGCTTTGATTTTCATGGAGAACTTGCAAGTTATGTTTATAAAAGGAAAGATTAGAAGAATATTTCTTTTACACCTTTTTCCTCCAGGGCTAGGATGTGATACTGCAGCTGTGATCAATATTCTTGCCCATCGAGATGCAACACAGCGTTCTTACATTCAACATGAGTATAGAGCAATGTATTCTGATGACCTTCTCAAACGTCTGGCTTCAGAACTAAGTGGGAAACTAGAGGTACCAGTCTTTGTATTTCTTCTCTACTATCTGGTCTTACCGAGTTTTGATTTATTGACCATGTAATGAGGAATATTTTTATATGGCCTATTTTTAAAGCCTAATAAAGGCATGCATTTATTTATGTGTTTTGTGCATCTTGAATTTCCACCTTATATTACATCTTTAATTTTTCAGACTGCTGTGTTGCTGTGGATGCATGATCCTGCAGGACGTGATGCACTAGTTCTTAGGCAGGCTTTTTTAGCAGATAGAGTAAATCTTAATGCTGCCACTGAAGTTATATGTTCCCGCACCCCATCCCAGATTCAAGTGATTAAACAAATTTACCATTCAAAGTTTGGGGTTTCTCTTGAGCAAGATATTGAAGCTTACACCACTGGTGATCATAACAGGGTACGCTTTTTTTCCTAGATGACCATTTTTAACACAAATCCTTGTCAAATTTGTATCATATGCTTTTTCTTTGGAACTAAGCATCCTTTTGCCCTGTTTTTTTGTAACATGGAATGGTATTTTACGCTTTTTGCCGGTGTAAAATGTAAATTTTAGATAGACCTGATTAGCATATAATGCGCTCATTTCCATTTCTTTTTCCGTCCAATTTTGCTTATTGATGCAGTACTTTGGTAGTACTTATTACTGCTGTTATCATTCATGGTATATTTATTATTACTATAGTATCTTTGTTCAACTTACACTTTCCCTTATCACCACATGGATTATCAACTTGATAATTGGATAGAAACCATTAAAATGGATCTCACTTTTATGTAAGGATGGTCACTAATGGTGCAGTAAATGATCCATATAGCTGTCCCTATGTAGTGGGAAACACTTACTAGTTTCTCGTTTCAGTCTCTTTAGTGTATCAAGGCTCTAGGCAAAAGTTACTTACAGTGATAAATATTTCAGAAGAGAGTGAAATATCTGCTAAAATCTCCTCAAATGTTGGGAGTTTAGCCCCTGATGTTGACTTAGAGAGTGTTGTAGCCAAAGCTTTTGCATAAGTTGGGTATAAAGGATGTCACTGGCAACTTGATGTCCTTTTTCCCTTTCTATCTGGGAAATTGAAAGAATTATAATCCTTTAACCCATCTGATTATATTTGCTGTATATCAAAAATAAATTTAAAGGCACTGACATCATTACTTAACATACTTTGTGTAGCTCTTGCTTGCATATCTAAGAACCTCCCGCTATGAAGGTCTTGAAGTTGATAGAGAGATGACCATGAAGGATGCAAAGGCCCTCTATAAAGCAGGTGAAAAGAAATTGGGAACTGATGAGAAAACTTTTATCCGCATATTCAGTGAAAGGAGTAGGGCACAGCTAGCAGCTATTTGTTCTGCTTATCATGACATGTATGGTAACTCCTTGAAAAAGGTAACCTTTCTTTCGTCTTCTCACATTTATTCCTCGTATTCACGTTGAAATAATTAATTAAATTAACTTTCTTAATCCAGGCAGTGAAGAGTGAAACATCTGGGTATTTTGAGCATGGTCTCTTAACAATTCTAAAATGCTCAGAGAATCCCGCGAAGTACTTCGCTAAGGTATATGATTTTTGTTCCTTAAGGTGTGCTTTTTCCTTACTATGCTGCATAATTCTATAGGGGTGGGGTGAAGGAAATAATCTTACATGCAGCTATTTTATCTGGAAGGATAGTTAAGTTCATCTTTCTTTCTTCAATAATCTTGTTCATGTTGAAATGCTAGCCTGGGATAACATAACCCTTGGTGTTTGAAGAGGGGGAACTTGGAATACATGCTATATCTGTGAACATATGTTTGTATGCCTGTGGATCATTGGTGTTTAAAAAAACTTTTGGATGAAATGGGATGGTAAAATCATATCCTTGGTATGATTTTTGCATAGGCTGTTAGTTTCTTTGTTGAACAAAATTTGCATCAAAGCAGGATCCTTAAGAATCCATTTCACAGGATCTGCTGCTCATAACTGGAGGATTATAGTATTATCTTTTCTAGAGTAGTAACTGTAAAATAAAAATCACCATTTTGATTCTTTTGTTCTTTTCCATCTTCTTTTCTTGACCTTTTACCTCTAAGAACTGAGATAAAATTGCTTTTACTGATAGGTAGACAAATAATGGTGTTTTATCAAAACCTTGCAGCAACATTTCGTTTGGGAACAATGATGATATAATAGATATGTTTGTTATCATAATTACATGTTTTGAAAATCTTATCCCTCGATGAAATATGCAGGTACTGCATAAGGCAATGAAAGGCCTCGGAACTGATGACACTACACTGATAAGGGTAATTGTGACAAGGACTGAGCTCGATATGCAATATATTAAAGCGGAGTACCACAGAAAATATAAAATGAGCTTGAATGACGCAGTTCATTCAGAAACATCAGGCCACTACAGGACCTTTCTTCTCTCTCTTTTGGGACCGAACCATTAGCATAAAGGATGTTCTGTATGCGAACCATAGGATGTATTTGTTACTTTGATTAAAGAGTGTGACTCTTGTTTCAGTTTATTGAGTGGCTATCGTAAGTTGTAACTGCTTGGCGTGCTTGTAAAAATATTGGCAAGAAAGAAATTGCTAACACTGTTGGGTGATAAACCGCAATGTAAAAAGGTCTGTAAATGCCAAACTGAGTTTAATGACAGCTGTGTTGTGTTGAAGGGGTTTTCCATTGTTGTTTTATGAATCCCACTTTGGCTTTATCTAGATACTAGTTATACTAGTTAAATAGTTAAAGTACGTGCGCTGCACGTATGTTAATAATTGATAAATCATATCATATTGCAGCATGTTAATAATTGATAAATCATATATTCCACACATGTGTATCTTTTATTTTCATAAATTTTGATTAATTAACCATCAAAATCTGGTCATTTAGTTTACAAAAATTTGAAATAATTAATCTCATTGAATGAACAAAAAAAAAACTTTAATTATTATACAATTATGGTTATCTTCAATAATGAAGGAAGATTATCAATTTTCTTATTTGAATTTACTAAAAAAACTACAGGGCTATTAAGAACGAAAGTTAAACATTAATCAATTAAGAAGGTTATCGATCTCTGATGCAAAAAAAAAATAATAATAATAATAATAAAAAATAAGAATAAGATTATCAATTTCCTCATCAAATGTTCATTAAAAAGTTAAAAAGTTATCAAAGGTTTTTGAATGTTATCAATAAATTCAGTAATTAACCTTATACTGTTAGTAATTTTAGTAGCTTTTATCAATAATGGCATTTGTCAATGTTCTTCTTTAAGGTTGTTAAAAAAGTTATAAAGGTTATAAAAAATTTTATAGTATAAGGTAATTTAGTAACCTAACATCTTTAATAAATTTAGTAGCATTTTATTAATTTAATGAGGAGTATAATTTTCATATCTAAGATTGGTAAAAAAAAGTTGTGAAGATTATTTAAAAAAAAAAGAAGAAGAAGAAGCTATAGTCCTATCAACAAATTCAGTAACCTTATGTTTTTATTACTTTTAATACTTTTCGTCAATTATGAATGTTATTAATCTTGTAATCTAAAATTACTAAAAAATTATAAAAGGTATTAAAATAGCTATAATGCTCTCTTCAAAGTTAATTGCACTCTTGGATGATTTTAGTAACTTTTTATATAAAAATAAAGGTTATGAATTGTCTTACTTAAAACTATTTAAGATTATATCAAAATAACTATAATGTTCACTATCAAATAAGCTTTGAATGCTACTACTATATTCTAACTTGTACAAAAAAAAATCACATTAAAATCACTGAATCCTAATTAATCCATAATGGGGAGGGAATAATAAATACTTTTAAGGTTGTTTCCTTCCTCTTTTCATCTTATTTTCTTTTTCTTCTAAACCCTTTTTTGCAGAACTTCTCACCAATATTCATGATACGTAGGAAAATTTATTGGTTTGACAATTGAAACTTATCTAAAATTTCAAATTATGAATGTCAAGCCTCGACTCTGAAGTCGAACACGGACAACCGCTGTGTCACCTTGAAACACGTGCCAGCCGGTCACGCATTCCAAAGCAACACGAAGCGTCAAACCAGATCAAAAACATGGAAAACATGAATTGAGTATAAATTTAAAATACTAAACCTTTCAAATCAGAGTAGATGCGGAATCGTCAAAACCAAAATAATAAAAATATTTTAATAAATCGGAAACCAAGTCAAATCCAATTAGTGGGTTAGTAAACAAGAAACAAGGCACGAGGAATGAGAATGAATAGACGCAATGCCAGTGGGACCCGTCATGTAGTGAGAAGTACCTCTATGAGCAGTGATAACAGCCTACGCCACCGACTCGACCGTCCAAGAATCCGCTGAGTCCTAACTACCCTGAAAACACAACAAGAATTTGAGGGGGTGAGTACACAAATGTACCCAGTGAGTGAGCCACCCTCAAAAGAGGACCAGAAGAGGGTGGGGTGCACTCACAACCCAAAACAGGTAAGAAAACCAAGTTATAAAATCCTGGTTAACAATAAAACAAGTCCAAGAAATCATTTATCATTTACATAAAACAAATGGGCCGCCAATAAAACCTATCCAGAGTGACCTTGGCCCGAGTCAACCTCCGGAACCGTCAGGGGTATTTTCGTCATCATCCAATAATTACTAAAAAAAACATCATTTTTCTCTTTTTGTCCAAACAAGCCCGTTCCCCTGACGTTGGCTTAGGTCCAGTACTGCGTGGTGGCCACAGCACACCCAATTTAACTCTCTCATGCACACGTCGAACCGGTAGATGAATAAATATATCGTGTCGGGTCTGGAGCTACGAACTATGTGGATCCAAAAATAAAGTCATGGTCTGTTAAAACAAACACACCAGCGTTGGGTCGTGTCCGAGACGCTCCACCAACAAGCCATACGTACTCCTGGAGCTACGCCCACATGTCCCCGTATGCTTGAACAAGTTCTTTTTAACCAAAACCAGGTCATTCATGCACCCAAAACATTTTATAAATCATTCTTGTAAAAACAGTAATAAAACATTTCCTCAACAAGTTCTCCGTTGAGGATAGCCCACTCACAGTTTAGGGGACTCGTATACCCCCCCAAGGTGAATCCGCAGTGAGCCTAACTGGTGTCTCGATCAGTGCCTCGGCCGTCTGATTGAGAAGTGCACCAAACACAAGAAAACCGTTAAAACCAAACTCAGAGATTAAATTCAGAAACCGAAGTAAAGCCAAGTTTGTCAGTCTAAACCATAATAATATACCAATATAAAACCAAAATAATAAACGAAAATACCAAATCAGTTAGATACAAAGGAATAAAATGACAAGAAGTATAGAACCCAAACCCACGGTCTAATATCGAGGAGTTAAACGTGTCTTTATATGTCTTACAGGGTTCTAATACGAGTTTCAAGGTCCGTAAATACTTCCACAGCTTATCTAATCAAAACCGGCAGCTAGGGGCAAAACTGTAATTTTACTCGATCAGGGGCAAATTTGTGATTTAGACATCTTAAGGCTGTTACGGTGATTCTCTAACCTTACATGTTCGATTAGTATGATTGGATAAGTCAAATCATCTTCTAGGGGAAAAGTCGTAATTGTACCAATTCTAGTGTAAAATGGTAATTTCTTCATTATAGGGGTAAAATCGTAATTTTATCAATCAGGGATAACATAGTAAATTTGTCCATCACGGGTATTTTTGGTAATTCAAATGTTCTTAAAATACGATGATATTACTTACGAGCCGTAGTCCTTAATCTGGTTAGGTTGGATTCGGGATCATAACCTAAAAGGAAATCCTAGTAATATTAAAGTTCTAGACTAACTCTATTTTCAACCAAAAATCTAACGTGGCGACACTTTACAAAAATACTCATATCTAGCTCGATTCTCAAACAAATCAAATGAAACCACATCCATTAAAAATATGGTTCCGTATACCTAAATTCACCCCTAGAGGACCCTTATCAAATTCGGTTCCTAACCTATTCAAATCTCAAGTTGATTCCCAAACATTATCAATGGCATGCTGTAACAATAATCAACCATGCAGTTCCAAAAATGACTATTTTTCATTAATTTCCATTTAGAATTTCAACTTGCTTTCTTCTACAAAGTTAAAGAGGACTCCAAACCCTACAATTTAGGCTCAAGAATGACTCAATTTGGATTCTCTAAGAATAAAGTTATGCCCCTCGAAAGAAGGCTGCCCGAAATGAATCTACACTCCCCTGTTTTCATTTCCAGCAAGGTGACACTTTGGAAAAATAGGCATAACTTCCACAATACACATCCAAATCAAGTGATTCTAAAACCATTAGAAAGCTAACTCATTAGGCAAAAATTATATTTAGAAAGCCACTTCAAATTCGAGCTAAAACCATTTCAAAGTCAACCACTAAGTCAGATTTCCAAATTTGAACCTCAATTCTGCGATACAGTATTCCGAGCCTTATAATTCAGAATCCAAACGGTATTAGCAAAAACTTTCTAACCAAAGTTTGTTCCACATACAACAAACTACAAGACTGTTAATTTTCATAATTTTCCAATATCATTTACTACCTCAAACAGCCCCAAAACCGAAGCCCTTATATCACATTTTATCGAACACCTGGTGGGCTTAAATCTGAAAATTTTCCTTTTTGGCATTTTAAACACCAAACTTTGAGTCATCATATCTCACTTGTTTGAAATCCTTTTAAGGTGAATTATGCACCGTTAGAAAGGTCTCTAATAGCCCTACAAACGGTCTAACAAGAACAACCTCAGAATCCAAGCCTACCATCATCAAAAAATCACTTAAAGTTCATCTCGCAGAAAATGGGTTTCAATATGCGACAGAATATTCAGAAGCCTATAACACAAAATCAGGACGTTTTTGGCAAAAATGCTATTTCACGAAACTGGTAGTAAATTAGTTCCTCTACACCTTGGTAAAATTTGGGACAAAATGGACTCTGTTTGGTCAGCCAAAATATTGAAAAACAGCAACAGCAGAAACATGCAACCATCAAGAACATTGCAAAGCTTAGGATCTTGTTGTATGATCTTCAATGGCCAAAGAAATCACTCACCTTGGTTTATAAGATGCAAATTCCAGACTCTAAGAGTTTCATTGCCATGTTTAAGCACTTAAGAACTCACTCCCAAGCTCCTAATACAACAACAACATTCCCAAAGCATTCCCAACACATTTTAAGCATCAATTCAACAAAACTCAACTCCAAAAATGAACTTAAACCACAAAAATCCAAGTAATACACCAACAACAACTCACCTTAATGAAGTTTCAGCCCCTATTTTGTTTCCACTTAAATGGCCATGAAAATTGAAGTTTGAACCATGATTGGAAAGAGTTTGATGAGTGGATCAAATCACTTCAATTGCTTGTTGAATTTATAGTGTTTTCTTCATTGATCTTACTAAGGAAAAGGTTTGGACAAAGAAGAGGAAATGAAGTTGAGACATTCGGTGGGAAGAAGAACAAGAAAATATGAATCTTATAATTATGTGAATTGGCAAAATTGCCCTCTAGTCCTTGTAGTTTATAATTCTATTCGATTTAGTCTCAAAACTTTTCTCTGAATTCAATTACACTTGACTTTCATTTTCTTCTCTATTCTAAAATTTTAAATTTCAAATGTCACACATTTTCATGGTATTACAATTCTACCCTCCTTACAGAAAATTTCGTCCGCGAAATTTAATCGCGATCATAAATCATTCATTAGATGTATACGTCATTCCCTTTATATCAGCTTTTCTGGTTCAGTGTAATTCCATTGACTACATCCTTTCCTTGAAGAACATGCTCAAGAATCTTTTCTAGATTCTATGACCCTTTTCTCACCGTTCTAAGGCTCGACCCCGATTTGAACATTAAACTCAAATCTACTACCAATTATCCAACTGTTACAAAGCAGGACCAAAATCCTCTTGTAATTATAAAAATTCCAATAAAGCATTAGTTAAGTTTCGACTTCGGCAAAATTGGGTTTCAACTTCTTGTGAAAATACTATTAGAAACACTGGTCATCGATTATAAATCCTTTATCCAAGTATCAACAAAACTATGTTACAATCTTGATTTATCCTTGCACTTTTGGTTTAATCTTTACTGTCTCAGTCTTTTCGTCAATTATCTTAACTTTAGTTGTTTCCGTCTATAGATTTCATTCCAGTACACGAACTCCACCAAAACGATATTGCCATTCCACTTTCTTTAAAATGTTACATTAAATGTGTACCTAGCACATACATTAGGGTTTGGAGGGCCATTTTAGTACCTCCATTCCCTTTAAGATAGAATGGAGCACTGAACTCCAACTTCCTCATAATATCGTAATCTTAATTTAAAGTTGAGATGGGATTCGAAAATCTCAATTTGTCAGCTTTGTCACGATATAGCCAGGGTTCAATAAGTTCGATATCCGATTAACTAACTCACATTTCATAATCAATAATATTTTACTTCAACTTTTGATACACCGTTGTCATTTACTGGTGTAGGACACAACTGTAATACACCGCACAATGCCACTTTTCATGCCCATGTACCAATCGCACCCCAAATTAGTTCAATAACCCCATTTGCTTACAAATCATTAAAACTCCAAATCTTATTACGGAGCTTCCTACCAAATATCCGGAGATTACAGTCTCGATTGGTGTGTATAGGTCTTACTTCACACTTAGTCAACAAATCACTTTAGTCTCAATTTCTGTAACAAGGCTCAACTCAACATCCTCTTACATCATGTCCATGACTTCATATTCAAATACTTTTATGCCTCCAATAACTTGCGACCCTCATGATCGTTATATGTATCCATCATTTCATTTTCATTTTCATTTTCATTTTCATTTTCATTTTCTTTGTAATTGAAATTACATTCTCATCTTAGAAGCAAACACGAGAGTTTCTTGCTTCAAATCAAGGGAGGGTGTTTTCTCTTAATTCTTCACCCAACAAGATGCATAGGCAATCACACATTAATTGTCCTTCTATTCATTTTCTTCCATACCTATTTACACCAATTAAATTCTCCAAGATTTATAATTCAATTCAGACCCATTAAATCGTCCAAACCTCAAATTTAACTTTATTCCCATTTGATACAGAAGTTCTCCTTTAAGTCACCAGTTAATCATTAACATATGATTGTCTAACTTTGAGTTAATCACGGGAAAGACTCGGCCATTTGATCACTTTCCCGCTACCGACACTTGTTCTTACCACTTACCTGCATAGTTGTCTTTAATCAATTGCCAACGACAAACTTCCATCTCCATTCGTTGTTACCAACAATAGATCAACTCATGTAGATGTACCAAATCTAGCAAGATCTTGCTCAAACACTTTTTCTTTACCCTCAAGCTCAATTGTATTCTCCAAGCGCCACTTCGCATTGCAAAATTTAATTTGGAACAATACCGGGAAGTACTACTAGGGCAAACTCGACAACTCCACGGTGAATACTTTTTAAAATCCTTATACTACCAAAACATAGCAATTATTTTCACCAATCTTTACTCTTTCTTTCACATGGACCATCTAAGTCAAATCGTCAAGCTTGAACACTTATTATTTACTTGCAGCATTACTCGTGTCGTAAGCATTATACAAGATTGATACTACAATGCAATAAAAAGTCGCTTGCGAAAATGGCATCGAAGGAAAAAGTCGTTATTGGGTATGACAAGAGTGGATACGCAATACGTTGAAATGACACAGGTGAAAACAACATGTTTGAGTATTTTCCCTATAAACGATTGCATAGAGAATAAATGGTCCAAGAATTCAGATTCCTCAATTTGATCTCTTAACGAGCTCAAATCGTAATGAGGATGTCCTCGTTGACAATGATCGCGTTCTGGTGGCATGAATCTCTAAGAAGAGCAACGAGTTTATAATTTTAGGCAACATAAACAGAAGAGAAACGAAATTTAGGATCAAAAACAAAATCATTTGAATAAATACAAAGTTAGTATTAAAAATAAGGTAAATTGAACCTTTTAGTTTTTAAAAAC
>AWUE01012191.1:0-17393 GCA_001974825.2 Corchorus olitorius
GCATTATACCAGGTTGGCTGAGGGTGTTTCATTGGGTTCTGGTATGGCAGTCTTTCCAACAGATTTTGTTGTAGCAGTTGGGGTAGAAGTTCGGTGTAGGTATATGGGATGGGATCAATCGGGATTCTTTCCTTCACGGGGTCACTTTTAACAATGCTAGTTGGTGCCTTTGGTTGCGTTGGTTGAAAGGAGTTAGGGCGTGTGTTGAGTGCCCTTGGGTGAAAAGGTGCCCCTCTCACTGCATTTACATCTCCCTGGTATTGATAATAATAAGGGTAAGCTTGAGGGGCTGGATAATATCCATGTTGTTGATATGGGTAGGTATACCCATAATTCTGCGGTGGACGGGCTCGATACTGTTGTCCCGGATTCCATGGCCTGAAGCTACTCTGCCCTACCGTACTCACTTCGCCTTCTTTCTTCTTCTGAGTAATTTGCCCCTTCTTCGGCTTGTCATCTTCAAGTTCATCTAACATACCTGTCTTAATACCTGCCTCCAATGCCTCACCAGCTTTTATCAACTTATTAAACGAGTCTGCTGCTACCTGGTACAGCTCTTTGCGATACGCCTTTGGCAATGTCTTCAGAAAGGTGTTGCCTAACTCAGATTCCGTCAAACTTGGGATAACTTGCGCAGCCATATCCCGAAAACGCTGTCCGTACTCTCTAATCGACTCAGTGGGATTCCTCCTCATGTTCACCAAGGTATCCCTGGTAGGAGCTAATTCTGTTAAGTACTTGTACTGAGTTACGAAAGCGTTGGCCAAGTCATTCCAATTCTTGATTTTCGCCTTATCAAGTGTGTTGTACCATGTTTCAGCCGACCCACCCAAACTGTACTGAAAACAATGCATCAACAACTTTTCATCCTTGGAATACGGTTGCATTTTGCGGCCGTAGGTGAGTACATGATTCTTTGGACATTTGGTTCCATCGAACTTTTCAAACTTTGGCATTTTGAATTTCGGGGGAATGACCACATCGGTTACCAAAGCCATTTCTTCCACCCTGGTCCACCCATAGTCTGTAATGCCTTCAATGCCCTTCAACCTTTCTTCCAGTTTATTCCAAATCTCCTTGTTTGCCTCCTCCACCAGCTTCTTGGCATTATCATCTTCTGGGACCTCAATTGGCTTTGTAAACGTTCCCGATTCATTCAAATGGGAAGTGTCCACGGGTGGAGATGGGGTGAATGGGGGTACAGTGGGTGGTGGAGGCATAAAAGTCATCCCTGCAGCAGACATGTAAGGGTGAGGGTATGAGCCTATTCCTGGCACTAGTGGATATGGGTATGAGTTGGCTGGTGGAATTGGCATAGTTGCTTGTTCAGTACTACCATTTCCTCCCCCTTCTCCAGAAGTCCCTGCGGCTGTGTTAACCCCGGATGTTGCAGTTACCTGCCCTTCTGTTGTCTGAGTGTCTTCCTGCACATTCTTCCCCTTCACTAACTGTTGTAACAGGGCCATCATGGAATCTATCTTTTCATTCCTAACCTCATTGTCCCTCTTCATTTCTTCGTGTGATTGCCTTAATTGTTGTAGCTCGGCTGCTTGTTCTGCTTCCATGGCTCTAGCTCTTGAGCGGGTTCGATGTTGGCGTGCAATTGGGTCTTCGCGAGGGCGCGCTATTTTGAAACCTTTTATTACGGAACCATGAATTAGAATTTATTTAGAGACAGTGAACGCGATGTTCTGAGAATAATTTTGCAAAGTCCATCCACGCTTTGGTAAGACCTTGCGAAACACAAATCATGGTTGCTACACGCATTGTTTACAACCAAGACTTATGTCCCATGCACATGATGCTTGCAATGCAGAGATGATGCATGTTCCTAAACATTCACCACACCATATAGATAGATAAGAAAGTGCTAAACTTGCATTAAGACAAACTTCATATTACAGAACCAGAGTTTGATGCATCGGAGCTAACTTCAAACCAAACTTGAACAAAAGAAAGCTTAATACATCAATTTGAAAACGTTACATAAACATCCTAGGGCTTTCACTGGCGCCATCCCACAAATCTTCCAAAGTAGCTGATAATCTGGTTGTATTGAGTGATGGCATCATCAAGGAATTCAGCCACTGGTTGATGACGATCATCGAAGAGATTAACACGTGGTTGAACTTCTCGGGCCTTGTCTCTCATTGTCTCAGCATGCGCGACCCCTGTCTTGATCTGATCCAACAACCACCTGATCTGGTTGCACCTGTCTCCATACCTGGCTTTGACAGTATCACGGTCAAACTGGAGACCTTCGCACACTTTCTCTAACTTCTCATAATCACCTTGGAGTTTATAGAGTGTCTCATTCATTTCATCATACTCCTTCCGGTTGATTTTAGAAGCCTTCTTGAGAATCTCTATGCGGGATTCCATGAATGCTTTGGATTTCTCAACTGCCTGAACCTTTCTCCTTTCCCTTTCACATTCATCTCTGACCTTATCACTCTCTTCTCGGAGCCTTTTCAGGTTTCTGGTCAAAGCGGCAACCTCTCGGTTTATTTCCATGGCCTTTTTCGCTTTCTCCTCTTCCAACAGATTCCTCCACCATTTAGTGTTTTCTCTACTATTTTGAACACTCCTTATCAGCCTTCCAATTTCTTTCCTCTCATCGACTAAGACTCCCTTTAGCTTTTGACACTCCCGCTTTACTTCCTCCTTCCTCTTTCTCTCATCTTTCATCTCTTCTTTCACCTCCCTCAACTCGGCAGCCATCTCTTCTTTTTCCAGCTCCATTTTCTCTTTCTCTTTCAGGAGTTTCTGATTGGCTTCTTCTAATCTTTGGGCTTCAGTACCCTCTTTTCAACCTTTGATATTTTATCGTCATTGTCATCAATTTATCTTCCATTTCCTCACTCACTTTGGCTTTTGGATCCCTTGGTGGAAGTACTTTAATATCCTTCACTCTGCGGCGGTGCCAAATCGGGGTAATCTGGAGTTACTCCCGTCTTGATCCCGCATTTCTTCAGGAAATGCATGTCTCTCAGCAATTGTCGTGATTCATCAGACTTTCCTTCCAACCATTACTCCCATATTGAAAGTCCACACTGTTCAATTCATGAGTGGCTGGTACGAACTGTACAGCTCCATATTGTCTCCTCACAAGTATAGGCGCATAGCTGATGCCACCCCATAGTCCAAGTAGAGGTACCCAAGGGTTGTTTCCACAACGGTAAATTACATGAGTTGGATTAAACCATGGAGCAAGCCATTGGACTTGGCCGGCCTCAAGGTTTCTTAGAAACTTGACCCATTCCTCCTTGGTCTGTTTTGCAGGCCACTCACTATGGATATGTTCCCAGATCGGCTGTTTTCTCCATGTGTTACGCTCCCTTTCAGCCTCAAGTTGTCTAAAATGCCCTTTGAACCAAATGGTTAGCAACTGTGCACACCCATGAAACCTACCATGCCCTTCTTTGCGGCAGCTATTGAGAGACCTGATAGTTTCTGCCAATATGGCTGGCACTTAATAATTACCATGTTTAAGGCCATCCACTAAGTACACCACAGCTTCTTCCACATGTCCTAACACTTTGGGAAAGACTACAAGCCTATATATCAGGGGGGCCATCACATCAAACCCTTCATCATCCCCGAGGTGCTCTTCCACAAACCCCATTAAGCACTTAGCAGTAAACCCGCTTGAAAACCCTTTCTTCTTGAGATAAGCATGATACTCATTCTTCTGAAATCCCATGAGCTTAGCCAGTCTGTTTAATGGCGTGGTTTTGTCCCCCCTCATAAAAAACTTAGTTCCTTTCTTAATTTCTGGAAGTTTCAGCAACTGGGCATATTCCTCGACAGTGGGGACCATATCCACTGCATTAAATGTGAAACACCGGTAAGACGGATCCCAAAACTGAAGCATAGCTCTAATCATATCCTCATCGACCTCTACATACATCAGTGGGACGATACTACCATACCTCTCAGTAAAGTCTTTCACACTGATTTTCAGCCGCTTCCATAACTGTTTGAGTTTGGAAAGGTTATTTTGCTGCAAGTTAAGATTGACTCTCTCGGGCAGGTTGGACTGAAAACTTTCTGACAAATTGTCCCCATGAAGCAGTCTCTCTCTTTGATTATAGTGCTCGACATGAAATGGGTGACTGTCGCGCTCCTCTTGTGGTATGAATGACTCTGATTCATCCACTAGCACCATCCTTAATCTACCTTAGTGTGGTGAATGACCTATAAATGATGCAATGAATGCGAAAAAGGCAACATAACAAAAGAGCGAAGTTAGAATCAACATATAAACGGTATAAACAGAAAATAAAACACACATACAAAAAAACGAAAAGAAAAAAAAGTGCCCTTCTGAAATATTTACAACAAAATTTTCACTTTTTGAAAAACTTGAGCATTTTGTCTCACTTGGGCAGGAAGTCCACTTATCAAGGGTAATGACAATTACCCATTCTACGGTCAATTTTGCCAAAAAAAAAGATAGTAAAGGTAGAAATGTTCCTTTTGTGTACCTAGGTTCCTCTTCACGGGTTTGGCTCTACCTAGGCTGGATTTCTCACGGGATCTATATGCTGGGCTAGGCTTAATATCGGTTCTAAAGGTTCCCAAACTGTCCTTACTGTCGCCCACTCTAGGCTAGTAAGGCCCCCAATTCTCACCCATTATAGGCTCATTGAAAAGGGTTCAGTTTGAGTGGAGGTGTTTCGCTAAAAACCCGCACAGAGACGATTGTCACACGAGGGCTAGCTACTTTGCCTCCTACTAAAAGGTAAAACTCGGGTATAGAGCTCATGTTATGCAAATGCAAGTTATTTAGTATGTGTGTGTGAAGGAACATACAAACCTTTACCAATTAACCTGACCCAATCTAACTAACTACCCCCAAAGAAACAATCCAAAACGATTAGAACAAATAAGATATATAAGGTATATACAAAACATATGTACATAATTAAACATGACTATGCACAAAAGGAAAGAAAATGCAACCAATTAGGAGAACCCTAATTAATACTAAACTGGTATTCAGTTCGACTCTAACTAGTCCCCAGTGGAGTCGCCAAGCTGTCGTAACGTGCGGGTCCGAGGGAGCCTGCCGCAACGACTTTGAAACTGATTGGGAGTCGCCACTAATCTTTTTTACCTAGGTGTGATTAGCCACCTACCAATTTATTAAGTCTAATGAAATCCTAAGCTTGGCAAAGGACACACTAAACCTAATAACACGGTCTTCTAACCAAAGTCTAAGTTCGTGAGTCGGGTACGTGCGGGGAAGGATTAGCACCCCCACAACGCCCGTCAAAATGACGGCACTGACTAGTATAATATTAACTATGGGTTTCCATCATCGGTTGCTTTATTACTAAATTCTAAACTTGAAATTTTTTTTCCTTGAGAAAATTAAACCTTTTATTCAAAAATAACTTTGAAAGAAAACTTGATTTTGCTTTGAAATAAAACATTGGGACTTTGAAGAAATAACCGAGACCCCCTCAATTAATATTCATTTACCCCTTAAACAAACATCTCTTACTTTTTTGCTTAAAAAGGAAATTTTGAAAATAAAAATGACTGCCTTTTGAAAAGAAAAGCCTTAAGAAAACTTCCCTTTTTTTTTTACCTCTTTAATCCTTTTTTTTATTTTCTTTTTTCAAATTTTCTGGATTTTATCATTTTAAAAAAAACTTCAAAAGAGAACCACATTTAAAAAAGCTCTTATTACCGGAAACTGAATTTAAGAAAAACATTTTTTTTATTTTGTTTTCTTTTTGGACTTTGGAATTAACTATATATTGACCTAATTAATCTCTAAATACATGAATGCACATGATGAATGAGATTTCCAATTAAACTAAATTACCGAGTCATTATACGAAGAAATCCTAGAGACACCGCCCACGCATTGGTTGGTATCCTTTCGAAAGTTCTAAGCCTAGGAAGGAAGCGAACTGGAGAAGACATTAGATGTCAATCCGGAACGCCACTTCCATCACGGGAATTAATTTAATTTAGTCTCATGAATGACAATTTATATTTTGACGATGAATTAAATATGCATGTACATGAACACTATTAATTCTAAAAGGAATTATTTAAATCTTCTAATTTCCTAAAGTTTTCTTTGAAATTATTACAAATATTCACAAATTAGGAAATTGATAGATTAAATTAAGCTAATCCTAAAGCAATTAAAATCATGCAGGGATTAAATTGAAATCAAATACAATATGCAAGAGCCTTAGAAGAAATAAACCTTTGCACTTGGATTGGGCTTTGAATATGGGGCACACGGGGATCACCTTTGGTGAATTAAAAGATGACCAACACTTACTATATAAAGGCTATTTCTCCTCCATCTCAAATCTTTTGGCCATTTTTTCTTCTAACATCATTTTTTTAAAAAAACCTTTCTCTCACTAGCCTTCAAACTCTCTCCCTTTTCTCTAAGATAAACACTCAAACTAAAAGAATTCAAGCTAAAAACGGATCAAACACCCCCCTTTCTCAAGAACACTTATGAACACTTATGAACAAAACCCACCCAAACACCCAAGCTCCACCACCGGTCACCTCAAGCCACCATCACCACCACCCTAGCTGCCGGTCGGACCACCACCCAACTCACCGGAAAATCGAAACAACCTCAAACTCCTCCAAATTACTCTCAAATGATTCTTTTGCTACCCCCAAACTCAAATCTTAACTTTAAACTTCCAAAACTCCTTTAAATCCCCCTAGATCTAGCCCAACCCGTAACCCCAAAACCCAAACATTTTTTTTGTTTCTTCTTTTTAAAAGGGAAGCTAGATGACAATAAAAAATTTGTCAAGTTTAAGTGGAAAAGGGAAAAAAAATTTTATTCGGTCAAAGAAGCAATTTCATTTCTTTTTTTTTGGTTTCTGGAAAGTGGGCAAAAGTGCTTTTTTTTTGTCAAATACTTAGTGGAAGCATTTTTTTTTTTGGGTTGGGTTTGCCAAATGCAATGCTTGTTGGTTGGAAAACTTTCAAGAGTGATTTTGGCTGTGTTTGTCTTTTTTTTTGACTTTGTTTGTTTTTTGGTTCAATTTTGCAGGTTATTTTCTTGGGAATTTTTTTTTTGGCCCCCCCTTTTGAAAAAAATGTTGCCTTTTATAGCTCAGCTCCATCGCTGTCAATTTCCAGCAATTTTGGGTCTGTCTTGTGTGTTTGGTTAGGCATGATCTTCAAAATCTGTATTTTTCAACTCTGTCAGATCTATTTTCAAAGTTACCCATGCTTGCTTGAATTTGAGCCTGACATGAATTGAGTTGTTGCCTGACAAAAAAATTGAAAAATTGGATTCTCCAACAATTTGCAGCAACAAATCTGGTCTTGAAATTTTTTATTGATGTTCTGACTTTTGCTTTTTTTTCTTTTTTTTGTTTTGTTTTGTTTTTTTTTTAATTTTTCCGATTTTATAATAATAATAAGAGAAAGCAAGAGAGGCCCAATAAAGGAAATGGGCCTGATCCAAATTAAAGCTTAAAGTGGATTTGGTCCAAATGAAAGCAAGTGAGTGGGCCCAATCCAAAGAAATGAAATTGGAGTATGACCCAAAATGAGGAAGGTGGTGACCCAAATAAGAAAAAGTGACATGGGCCAGAAAAAGAGATGGACATGAAAACAACTAAGGACCCCAAAACAAAAGACTTGATCATGAACCCAAAAATAATTAAAAGAAGAAAAGAAATTCAATCTTGAAAAAGAAAAGAAAAAGAAAAAATAAAATAAAATAAAATAAAAATTGAGTGTCTACATCTGTTAATAAAACATATATCATGCTTATCCCCAAAGTTGATAAACCCACAGATATGACCCAATTTAGGCCTATTAGTCTTTGCAATGTACTTTATGAGATTACCTCTAAAGTACTGGTTAATAGGCTCAAAACTATTCTTCCTGTTTGTATTAGCGAATCCCAAAGTGCTTTTGTGCCTGGGAGGTTTTACTTGATAAATATTCTTGTGGCCTTTGGGTTATTGCATGCTTTGAAGCACAAGAAAATATGGTTATTTTGCGTTGAAGTTGGACATGAGTAGAGCTTATGACAGAGTAGAGTGGGGACTTTTTGGAAGCAATTATGTTAAAAATGGGGTTTGATTGTCACTGGGTAAACATGATTATGCTTTGTGTTAGGTCTATTTCATTTTCAGTAATTGTCAATGGAGATATTATAGATGAGTTTCGACCAGAAAGGGGGATTAAGACAGGGTGATCCTTTGTCTCCTTACTTGTTCTTGATGTGTACAGAAGGTAATCTGCTCTTTTGTCTAAAGGAAAAGATGGCGGTTTGCTTAGTGGTGGTTTCTGCTATGCCAACATGGACCTCGAGTAAGTCACTTGATTTTTTTGCTGACGACACCTTGCTTTTTGAAAAAGCAAATAAAGCTGAAAGCAAGCAGGTGAAATACTACTTGAAGATTTATGAAAGATGCTCGGGTCAAAAAATTAATTTTGAAAAGTTTGTTGTCTTGGGGAGCATAGTATTATTGAAAAATATTTGGGCCTACCCACTTTTGTTGGCCGGAACAAAAAGAGTACTTTTAACTAGATAAAAGAATGGATAGCAAAGAAGATTGCAAGTTGGAAGAAAAGGTGGTTTTCTCAGGGTGGGAGAGAGGTAATGATTAAATCAGTTTTGCAGGCTATTCCCACATATGCTGTTAATGTTTTTGCATTTCCTCAAAATTTATGCAATGGCATTGATGGTATGATCCGCCGCTTTTGGTGGAAACAACATTTGGGTAAAAGGTCGATGTATTGGATTGCTTGGAAGAAAATGTGCAAGGCAAAGGATTTTGGTGGACTTGGTTTTCGAGATATGGAGACTTTCAATTTGGCTTTGCTTCCCAAGCAGGGGTGGCGTCTACTACACAATCCAAATAGTTTGATTGCAAGTGTTCTCAAGGCAAGGTACTATCCGAGAGCTATGTTTTTGGAGGCAAAGCTGGGTTGGATGATACGAATCTAGTTGTGATAGATTCAAATCTACCCTTGAATTCCTCCAAATATCAACTTGAAACTCCAACTTCTAGACTTGATGAATTTGATAGTCTTCCCAAAGATATAATCTTCTTTCGTCGGCCCTAGATGATCAATTAGACCTGCAATTGACAACCTAAGATCACAAGAAACACAAATAGATAATCACTATCTAATTGTTTGCTAGGACTCTACAAGATTGAAGAGATCCTAAGTATGCTCAAACTAGAACAATGAAGCTAAATTCTCAAAAGAACTCTCTTTGATTGAAAAACTTAACTTGATTACAAGAGGGGGGGGGGTCGATGCTCTTATATAGGCAAAGGGGTCGACCAAAATAAGAAAAAATAAGCCCTATAGACGGTTTACACATGCCTTGGGCAGCAATCATAAAGAAAGGACAAGGAAATAGCCTAATCAAAGTCCAACTAGGAAAATAAATAACAAGGCATAAATAAACAAGGATTGGACTTAGTCAAACAAGACCCAATCCTAATGTCATCTAAACATAAAGATAAGCTAACCTAAGATAGAATAAAGCCCACAATGGCCGAAATAACACATTCAAGCTCTAATGCATATCGATTGCAAGTAAGGTAATGATCTTGGAATCAATGGATGAATGCTTGCTCAAATCATCACCAAAGCTCTTTAATGGCGCATCAATGACTTCGAACAAGGCCCATGAGTGCATCCTTGAATCTTTTAGCTCTTGCTCTTGTTATTGGACCAATAGGCATCTTCAATGGGTCAAATGGCATCTTCTTGGTGCTTGGAACATGCTCAACGATATCTCCATCATCTTCATGCTTCTCCATGCTCATCCTTTCCATGATCTCCATTATCATCTTCAAGTCCATGATAAGCCCTTGGCGCATCATTGGAGGCCTTCATTCACGTGGAGTAGCATTATTAAGGGCCGAGAACTACTTATATTTGGTCTTAGATGGAGAATTGGTGATGTTCGAAGTGTGCGTGTTCTTCATGATAGATGGGTGCCGAAAATTCCTGATTTTATTCCACACTCTGGCCAAGGGAAGATTACTGATGGTCTTCTTGTTTCCGAGTTAATGAATGATGCTGGAGACAGTTGGGATTATGATGCTATTGTGAATAATTTTGATAATATGGAAGCTGAAGCTATTCTACATATCCCACTAAGTTCAAGGCCGCAACATGATCTTTTAGTATGACACTATGATAACAAAGGTCAATATTCTACGAGAAGTGGGTATAGAGTTCTTCAAAATTTGCTGGTTGAAGATGAGGGTTCAGATATAGGTGATTTGGAAGCTGATAAGGCCACATTAAGGAAAATTTGGTGTGTGTAGGTTTTGCGGAAAGTACGAGTTTTTGCTTGGAGGGTTTTTCATGAAGCTTTATCAGTTATGGAAAATCTTTATAAGAGGGGAATGGATGTTGATTCAATCTGCCCCAGGTGTAGATAGGAGCCTGAAACTTGCCTTCATCGTACCAAATACTGTGCGTTTGCTGTGGAAGTTTGGTCCCATCTTTGGAATTTCTTCACCAATGATGCCTCTTTTTCTCATAATGATGACATGGTGCGGGAAGAGGATAGTCTTGCCTCCAACTCAGATTAGTTAAGTATAGCAAATGTGACTGTTTGGGCGATTTAGGGGGCTCGAAATACTGTTGTTTTTGAAGAAAAATTTATTCGGACTATAGAGGCTGCCTCCTTTGCTTACTCCTATACCCAAGTCACGCAAAACTGGCAGCCTCCTATGGATTTGCTGGTAAAGATCAATTTTGATGGAGCAGTGAATACAACTAAGAGTTTTGATGCTTATGAAATCATTGCTGGGATTCGGATGGACAGCCCCTGATAGCTTATCAGGACATCAAGATGACAATGGAAATCATGGAGTGCAAGGAAGCATGGAGAAGCATGAAGATCAAGGAGGATGCGCACAACATGTTTCAAGTACTAAGGAGTTGCCAAAGATACCATTTGATCCATTGAAGATGCCATTAGGTCCAATGACAAGAGCAAGAGCCAAAAGATTCAAGGATGCATTATTGGGCCTTGTTAGAACTCATCTTGAAGACTTGAAGGCCATCGGAGTTCCTTTGAAGGGCTTTGATGAAGATTTGGGCAAGAATATTCCCATCTATTCCAAGCTTCTCACTTTACTTGCAATCGATGGTTGATGGAGCTTTATTGTGCAATTAGGCCATTCTTGGGCTTATTCTATCTTAGATTAGTTAGATTTTATGTTTTGAAGACAATTGGATTGGGCCTTGTTTGACTTAGCCCAATTCCTTCTCTAAACCGCCATAGCTTCTTATTTTTGGATAGTTTCTAGATTTTTCCTTGTTAAACCGCCCTAGCCTTCAATTAATGCTCAAGTCGGCTATAGGGAGGGTTTTTGGCGCCATCTTATGCCTATATAAAGGCACCAACCCCCTATTTTGTAATCAATTTAAGTTTATCAAATAAAGAGAGTTTTCTTTTTGAAAATTTAGCTTCTTTGTTCTAGTTTGAGCAAGCTTAGGGTTCTTCAATCTTGTAGAGTCCTAGCAAGCAATTAGATAGTGATTATCTAGTTGTGTTTCTTGTGATCTTAGGTTGACAATTTCAGGTCTAATTGTTCATCTAATTCCAACGAAAGAAGATCTAATCTTGGTGAAGAGTACAAGTCGACAAGAACTAGAAGTTGAAGTTATCAAGTTCATCTTTGGAGGCTTTTCAAGGATAGATTTGAATCTAAAACAACTAGATTCACATCAATTGGTATTCAGAGCATATGTTATCATCTTCAATCGGTAAATATATCATTCTATTCATTCTTCATCAAGTTTTTAATCCATCAACATCAAAATTGCATAAACTTACCTTTTCTTTTCAAAATTGCAGAAAGTTGTGAATTTTTTTTCCTGATTCATTATAACTTCAATTTCTTTGAAATTTCAGATTTGGAGTCCTCATACATCAGTGTTTAATCGAAAAACGTCAAAAAAATAAAAAAAAATTTCGCCCAGAAACTTGTGATTTTTGTTCTGGATTTTTTCTTGCTCGGAAATGGCTGAAATTTTAGTTTTAGTGTTTATTCATAGTGATCTTTCTGGGAAAAATATTGAAAAATTTAAAAAAAAAATCAATTTGAGTCATCGATTTTTCCAAGGGGTGTTTTAGGGTTCTTTAGTTGTTCTTTTGAGCTAATTTGTGCAATTAACCCTATTTGGAGCTCTTTGGTGCAATTGATTGTTTGTTTGGGTATCTTGGGTTGCTTTTGCTGTGAATTAAGGTTTAATGTGAAGAATTTCAGGTTGGAACCCTATTGGATTCAAGTGGTACAAAATAGGATTTAAGTGGTATCAGGGTTCTTGATTGTTGAATTGTGTTGTTTGTGTTACTTTAATTGGATTTGTGCAGCAAGCTTTGGCGACATAAGGAGGCTGCAAAAGTTGGTTTGGTTTGATCACTTACCTTTTGATTCACTCTAGTTTGCTACTAATTGTTTGTTCCTCAAGTAGGTCACGAGAAGAAAGAAGTACTCTTACTAGCCCTTATTAGGCCTATTGAAGCTAAGAAAAAGACAAATTGTGTGAGATCATCAACAGAGTAGTGGGCGGCCAATCCTTAGGATTGTGTGCAAACACGAGAGCACAAAAAGGTATACACACACACACACTTGTGAGGAATTTTTGCTACTAATCTTTTTTCTTTTTGTAGGTACAATGGGAGATAGAGAAGTGGCGAAAATCAAGCCAATGATTTGGCTACTATGATACAAGCCTTGATGCAAAGAATGGATGCCTTAAACAATGAAGTTCAACAAATAAGGCAAGAAAGGGATAATCAAGCTCAATTACCACCACCATACCACCACCAAGGGGAGGCGATTTGGTAGATGAAGTTAGAGAAAATTTGAGGCCTAGAAGAGTGGTTGATAGAGATGAGCTTAAGGACAACATCAAGTACACAATCCCTAAGTTCATTGGGAGAGGGACTCCAGAAGATTACTTGGATTGGGAGTCAAAATTGGACATGTACTTTGATTTTCACCCCTATGCCGTATCCAAAAAGGTACAAATTGCTATCCTTGAGTTTGTTGAGAATGCTTTGAATTGGTATAATCAATTGGTGCAGTCTAGGAGAAGAAATAGGGAGAGGCCAATTGATACATGGGGCGAATTGAAAAGTGCTATGAGGAGGAGATTTGTACCTAGCTACTACATCAATTCTCTTTATCAAAGGTTGCAATCATTGAGACAAGGATCAAAGAGTGTTGATGAGTACTATTCAGAGATGATGTTGTTGATGTCTAGGGCTGAAGTTGAAGAAGTTCCACAAGCAACTATGGCTAGATTCCTTGCAGGCTTGAATAGAGAGATTCATGACATTGTGGAGATGCAACAACACTATGACTTAGAGGAGATGTTGCAACATGCCTTAAAGGCCGAGGGTCAAGTGAAGAGGAATAGTATGGCCAAAAGGGGATTCACATCATCAACTAGCTCTTGGAAAACTCCTTACAAGAAAGAAGAGAAAACACCAATCAAGGAGAAGGAGGTATCACCAAAAGCCTTTGTAAGTCCCAAAACCGATTCCAAATCTTCATCTAGTTCTTCTTCTAAATCTCACATTAAGTGTTTTAAGTGTCAAGGATTTGGTCACTATGCAAAGGATTGTGTGAACAAGAAGGTGTTATACTTTAATGATCATGATGAACTTGTGAGTGAAGATGAAAAATTTAACTTAGGTTCTAGTGGAGATGGAGATGATGAAAGGGAGGATGTGGCGACAAGTGATGATGATGATGATGAGTTATCACCACTCAAAAATTTGGTTGCTAGGAGAGCTTTGAGTGCATATGTTAAAGAAGATGTACAAAACCAAAAGGAGTACTTGTTTGATACTAGGTGTTATGCAAATGGGAAGCCTAGTAGTGTGATTATTGATGGTGGGAGTTGTACAAACATAACTAGTGTTTATTTGTTGAAGGAGTTGCAATTACCCACTACCAAACATCCAAAACCCTATAGTTTAGAATGGTTCAATGATAGAGAAGAAATTAGGGTTAACAAACAAGTTTTAGTTCTGTTTCTTTGGGTAGGTACAAAGAAGATGTTTTGTGTGATGTTTTTCCAATGCAAGCATGTCATGTACTACTTGATCGACCATGGCAATATGATAACAAGGTGAAGCATGATGGTGAGACCAACAAGTACTCTTTTATGCGTGGTAAGCATTCTATTACTTTAGTTCCTTTATCACCTCAAGAAGCTTTAAAAGATCAATTGAAATTGAAAGAAGATTTTGCTAGATGAGAGGCTGAATTTAGGGTTAAAGAAAAGAGTAAAACAAACCCTAAATTGCATGATGTTGAAAACGCAAAAGGGGCTGTTTTGGTGGATAGTTCTAAGAAAGCTGTTAAAGAATGCATGTTAGCTACTAAAAGTGAGATTAAGAATGTTTTGAAAGATAATTCTGTTTTGATCTTACTTTTGCTTAAAAATACACTTGTGAGTACTAACAACTTGGCTGGAGAACTTCCAAGCAACATTGTTTCTCTTTTGAGTGATTATGTAGATGTGTTTTCTGAGGATATTCCAAGTGGATTGCCACCAATTAGAGGGATTAAACATCAAATTGACTTCATCCCTGGGGCGCAAATTCCAAATAGGCCAGCTTATAGGATCAATCCTGAAGAAACAAAGGAGTTGGAGAAACAAGTTGGAGAGTTGCTACAAAAAGGGTATGTGCGTGAAAGCCTTTCTCCATGTCCAGTTCCTGTTTTGCTTGTTCCTAAGAAGGATGGAACTTGGAGAATGTGTGTTGATTGTAGGGCAATAAACAACATAACAGTTAAGTATCGTCACCCCATTCCTATATTAGATGATATGCTTGATGAATTGCATGGTGCTTGCTTATTTTCTAATATTGATCTTAAGAGTGGGTATCATCAAATTCGCATGAAAGAGGGTGATGAGTGGAAAACTGCCTTTAAAACTAAGTTAGGATTGTATGAATGGTTAGTTATGCCTTTTGGATTGACTAATGCACCTAGTACTTTTATGAGGCTAATGAAACATGTTTTGAGAGCTTTTATTGGCAAGTTTGTTGTTGTTTATTTTGATGATATACTTGTGTATAGCCGTAACCTAGAAGAACATGTTGAGCATTTGAGATGTGTTTTATATGTACTTAGGGTTGAGAAGTTTTATGCTAACCTTAAGAAGTGCACCTTTTGCACAAACAAGCTTGTTTTTCTTGGTTTTGTGATTTCTGCATAAGGTATAGAGGTAGATGAAGAGAAGATCAAAGCCATCAAACATTGGCCAACACCCACCAACTTTGGACAAGTGTGATCATTCCATGGCTTGGCTGGATTCTATAGGAGGTTTGTTAAGGACTTTAGCACCTTGGCAGCACCTATAACAAGTGTGATGAAGAAAGATGCACCATTCAAGTGGGGAAAAGAACAACAAGAAGCATTTGAGACCTTAAAAGAAAAGCTTACTAATGCTCTTTTGCTTGTTTTACCTAACTTTAACAATACTTTTGAGATTGGAAGTGATGCATCTGGTATAGGAATTGGAGCTATTTTGATGCAAGGTGGGAAGTCCGTGGCTTATTTCAATGAGAAATTGAATGGGGTTGCATTAAACTATCCAACCTATGACAAGCAGTTGTATGCTCTTGTGAGAGCATTACAAACATGGCAACATTATTTGTGGCCTAAGGAGTTGGTAATTCACACCGATCATTAAAGCTTGAAGTACTTAAAGGGCCAACAAAAGTTGAACAAACGGCATGCTAAGTGGGTTGAGTTCATTGAGAGTTTTCCTTATGTGGTACGATATAAGCAAGGTAAGGAGAATGTTGTGGATGATGCTTTGTCAAGAAGGTATGTGTTACTTTCCATGCTTGATTCTAATTTTTTTGGACTTGAGTTTATTAAAGAATTGTATGCTAGCTGTCGAAACGTTCGGGTCCGGGGAACCCTGTCGAAACGACGTTGAAAATGGAGTCGCCACTAATCTTTTTTCTAAGGTGTGATTAACCACCTAAAGGTCACTTAAGCTAAGTTGAGTCCAAAAGCTCGGCGATGGACCCACTAAACCTAAGGTCCGGTCTTTGTAACCTAAATCTTGGTTTGGGAGTCGATTACGCCCGAGGAAGAATCAGCACCCCCGGAGCGCCCGTTAAGTGACGGTACCTCCTAATCTAACTAGATCTACTGGGTCAATAACGAAAGGTTGCTTTTAATTCTAATCTTAATTATTAGCAAAGGGTTATAAAAAGAAAACAAAATCATTTTTTGAAACCAATGTCGAGAATTCGAAGAATATAATCGAACATCGTCGATCAATTCTGCCTCGATTCTCTTTCACTTTTTGTTCTCTTGTTGAGTCTTCCGCATCGGGAAACAATTTTGAAAATGCTGTGATAAAATCTTTTTTTCCATTTTTGATTTTGAAAAACTTGATCAATTTTATTAATTTCCAAAATCTTCTTTTGAGTTGTTTAATTAAAAAAAAGCATTCCTTGTTTTGAAAATGCTTACCTTGAAAACTCTTAAATTACCCATTTCTTAATTTTGAAAATCAAATAAGAGAACATGATTTGAGGAAAACCACTTTTTAAAAAACACATTTTATTGCTTCTTTTGATTTTCTGATTTTCACTTTTTTTTTTGGATTTTTCCTTTTTCTATCTCTAAATTAATGCATGTATGCAAATGATGAATGCAAAGTCCAATTATTAAAGTCAACTCGCGTAACCCGGGTTTTTGAAAGCACTTCCCGGGATATATGCTCGGAGCCCCGACGCATCCCTAGAAGAGTCGTCTCATCCTCGGAGACATTTAATGGCCCCGAAAACTCGATCACTCACTGAATGCCCCTTCTTCGGAAGGGTTACGGTCATTAACTGAATTAAAGTGGCATGATATGCAAACAAATATAATCGATGACAAGTAAATATGATATGCATGCAATTAGTTTCTACTCTAAATTACTAAATTATTACAGACCGAGGCCAAACCGGGCCAATTAACAAATTTACAATAGAGAAATAAAATCCTATGGGCCGGACCAGGTATACTGGGGACCTTTCTGCACACTAAAGAAAGCGATCAGTGATATTCAGGAAAAAACACAGTTTATATCTCATTAATACCAATCAAGGACTTAACTTTACCATGTGACAACCAAGATTTAAGGGATTTCCCAATTTCCTTCCAAGCTAACCTTTATTTTGAGAAATTAGATCTTAACTCCAAGTTCAATTTCCTTAAAATTGAAATTAGCCCAAAGTGTCTTACATATCATCCTCAAGCTAATTCCAATTTGAGAAAATATTCACTTTAAGTTAAGACCCCATTTCCAAATCAAGATTAGCTTAATTGGAAATCAAGATTCAAGATCCAACATTCAATTAATTCATAAAC
>AWUE01012197.1:0-25154 GCA_001974825.2 Corchorus olitorius
GATTTTGATGATTAATTAATCAAAATTTATGAAAATGAAAAGTATACATGTGTGGAATATATGATTTATCAATTATTAACATACGTGCAGCGCACGTGCTTTAACTAGTATATATATACACTAGTAAATACACGTGCACGTATGACAATAATTTATAAAATATAAGAATCAAAATATTATAAAAAGCATATTAATTTGTAATATATATAACATGAAAAATTTATTTTTATAAATCATATAGAATAAAAAAATCCAAATGAAATAAGTATATAATAAATAGTATATACTTAATAGTCTATGAAAATAAAGTTCTCATTCTAATCTTTCTCTACTTCAATTTTTTTGTCGATGGTATTTTATAAGTTCATCAAAGTTCGTCTTCATCATCTAGTAAATATTATCAATTCCCTAATCAAAATTTATGGAAAAAAGAAATTATAGTACAAAATAACAGATTCAATAATTTACATATATCCTTAGTAATTCAATAACCTTACACCCATGTAATTTAGTACCCTTTGATCTATAATGAAGGTTATGACATTTTTTCCCCTTAATCTCCCCACTTCATTTACAAAACAAAATTTAAAAATAATTTTTTTTCAACCAATCTTATAGGTGAAATAAATTGAATATGTAGATAGTAAATACTATCAACAAATTCCATAAACTTACATTTTTAGTAATTATAGTAAATGTACAACAATGAAAGTTAACAATTTTACTATATAAGGTTACACAAAATGCTACACAAATTGTCAAAAATGCTAGTATAATTTTATCAATGGTTTCAATATCTTGCAAAAAAAAAAAGTTCCAATAACATTACATCCTTAAAAATGTTAGTTCCCTTTCGTCAATAATAATGGTAACAAATCTTTTATTTGAGGTTATTAAACATCTATAGAGGTGCTACAATAATAATAATAAAAAAAACTTCAGTATTTTACATGCTTAATAAGTTTTGTAAGCTTAGTAGCAAAAGAAATAAGTTTTGTAAGCTTTCATTTAAATGAAAAAGGTTATACCGATCTTCTTATTCAAGGTTACCATTCTTCTTATTCAAGGTTACTAAAAAAAACTGCAATGATTAAGAAAAAGATTGAGTTGCTAGCTATTAGCTAATTTAATTTGTAACCTTACATTAGTTACCAATTTTCTTATATAAGATTATTAAAAATCTGTAGAGGTTATCAAAAAATTGAGATGCTATCAACAAATTTAATAATGATATGAATTCTTAATAAAATTATATATATTTCATCAATAAAGAGGCTATTATCAAAATTTATATTTAAAAAAAAAAACTATTTTAGTTATCAAAGAAGTTATGATATTATCAACAAATTAAGTAATCTTATACTCTTAGTAATTTTAGAAGCATTTTGTTGATAATGGTGGGTGTTAATTCTCTTATCTAATGTTTCAAATAACCAAAAATATTATATATACAGGCTATGAAAGAAAGTTAGAGTATTCCTTTAAAAAAGTTCAGCAACCTTAAATTCATAGTAAAACCTTTCATAAAAAAAAAGAAGATGAATAATCAATAAGTAAAATTAGGTTATCAAAAAAGCTATGATCCTATCAACAAATTCAATAACCTAATATCTTTATTTCCAATCTTGTATTCAAAAGTTGCTAAAAAGTTATAAAAGTTATCAAAATAGCTATAACGCTTTCCACAAACTTAGGAGTAACTTTTTTTTTTTTTCTAAAATTGAATACTACAAATATTTTTACTTAAAATTTAGTACATTTTTTTTTAAATGCTATCAAAATGGTTATACAACAACCTTATATCCTTACTTTTTGGTCACCAATTTTTTTTCTAAGATTTTTAAAAAGGCTATAAAGATTATACAAAAGGGATGATGCTATCAAATATTCAAGTACTTTATGTCTAGCAATATTAATAATCTTTTATTACTAATGAATGTTACCCAATTTCTTATATATATAATGTTATTACAAAAGTTTTTTTTTTAAATGATCAAAAAGCTATCGGCACATTTTGCAACCTTACGTTCTTAATTAATACCTTACATCCTTGCTAATTTTAGTAGGTTTTCATCAATAATAATGAAAGTTACCAGTTTTCTTATCTAAGATTAGTCAAACAATTTTAAAGGTTATTAAAAATGGGATAATGCTATTAACAAATTAGAAAACTTAATTTTCTAGCGACTTAATGACCTTCACGAATAATAAAGTTTACCAATGCTTTAATCTAAACTTACTAAAAAAATTTGCAATGGTTATCTGTAAAGAGTTATGGTCCTATGGACTCGAGTTCGTGGGAGTTACCACGCAACCGAGGCTAAATCACACGTATGATCATAAATTGATGTGAATTTTAAGTTTACCCAATGTTTAGAAGTCCATATCTACCAATAAAATAAATAAATATTTGGAATTAAACTTCATGTTCAAATCGTATCTTCATTATTAATGTCCTTAATTGAACAAAAGAAAAATTTATTTGGTACGAAACTTTATGTTGAACTTCTACCTCAATAAATACAAAATTTTAAAAAATTTCACATTCCAAACTAAAATTCATTTAAAATACTACATGGGCAAACTTAAAATTCACATCAATTTATGATCATACGTGTGATTTAGCCTCGGTTGCGTGGTAACTCCCACGGACTCGAGTCCATAGGACCATCACTCATCTGTAAATATATTATTTACCAACAAATTTAAGAACCTTATACATTATTAATTAGTAATATTGTTTACTAAGTTTTTTTTAATCTAAGTTTACTAAAAAAGTAATAAAGGTTATAAAAAAACATAATAATGCTAGCTATAAAGAAATAAGTAGCCTTTTATCCTTTGTAATTTTTAGTAACATTTTTTTATCAATAATGAAGGTTACCGATTTCTTTATATGATTATATAAATTCCGTAACTTTAAATCCTTAGCAATAGTAATTCTAATGAACGTTTATCAATAGTAAAGATTACTAATTTTCGTATCTAAATAAGGTTACTTATAAAGATTTGAAGGTTATCAAAACAATAATGAAGCTATAAACACATTCAATAATTTTGTGCTTAGTAACATCAGTAAACTTTCATTATTAATATTGGTGAAAGGTTCAAATTTTTTTAATATAAGGTTAAGAAAAACTATAATGATTATATAAAATATATATTACTATCAACCAATTCAATAATCTTGCAGTCTTAGTGTGAGACCAAAATAAATTTAGGTATTTGAAATAAATTATAAAGCCAATAAAGAATTGAGAAAATAAGTATGAAAAATAAGGCTCCAATTGAGTGAAGCTAAAGGACCAAATTGAAAAAAAAAAAAAACAAAAAGGTAAAGAGTTGGGGCTAAGGGCAATAATACCAAATGCTTAAATGAAGCCCATTTCTTTTATTTCCCTTCTTCTTCCCCGTGGATTTTTTTTTTTCAATTTCTTCACTCTAGTTAACCGAAAGTCTCTCTCTCTCTCTCTCTCTCTCTCTCTAAAATTTGTTTATCAAATCCTTACCCAATCCAACATGCAACCTTACCCAATCCAAGCTTTGAAATTTTATTAACTCAATTGACACCAAGAAGTTGAGGAGAAGTGAATGAAACATTCATTTCAAGGATTGGAAAGAGGAGCTATGAGTTGAGTTGAATATATGTGATTTGGGTAAGTTAATGAATATATCTCTACTCCTTTTAGTTTGGTTTATGGTGAAATAAGAATTATTAATTTTGATTGTGATTTGGAGGTGAAAACAATGATGGGTTGCACAATGGAGGGCTTTGGAAGCAAGGAAATGATGATAATGGTTTATGGGTAAATGTTGATGATTTGAATTTGATTACATTTGTGGTAATTTAATATTTGTGAGTTTAGAAATGATTTGTTATGGAATTTGGGTGTGATTTTGATTGGAAAATAATTAAAATTGGTTGAAATGAGTAAAGAAGAGTAACCAAATTGACTTAAATCTCATTTTTGGGGTTCACCGGAATCTGGAATTTCCAGATTCCAGCGAACAGTGGTGTGGCCGGAGACGCCCAGCCATAAAGGCTGGTGAAATTTGGCCAGGCGGGCCTTCTTGCAGACCAGGCAGCCAGCAAGGCCTTTAAATAAAATTAAAAAAAAACAAAAGAAAAGAAAGGGGAAAGGGCTTTGGACCAAAAAGGGCTAGGCCCAATCTAAAGGAATAAAAGAAAAGAAAGGGAAATAAAAAAAAATTGGTGCCAGAAATTCCATAAAATTTGGGTTTGTATAATTACAATTTTATCCTTGAAGGAAAAGAAAATAAATTGACTAAAATGGTCCTTGCTTAGGATATTACTAAATTACCCTTAGAAGAGGAATTTAACGAATTCGACTTCGTCGGTTGTGTTAACAAGTCTAAATGATTATTGTATTACTCCGTAATGTTTGTAGAAGCATAAATTACTGTTATACCCTTGAGTGGGTAAATTACCTTATTACCCCTAATTAGTAAAAGTGTACTAATTTATTCAGTTGAGCTGCGATTTCGAATTCGATTGAGTGGAGTCAACAACTATGACACGTAAGGAATGTCACCGTACTCTAAGAGAGTAAAATTACCGAAATACCCTTGATAGTCAAAATTACTATTTTGCCCCTAAGAGCGCGATACATGTAATTAAACTTTAAGATCGCATATTCAGGACTGGAAAGCTACCGTAATGATCATTTTGGGTAAAATTACTATGCTACCCTCGAATTATCAATATTACCATTATGCCCTTTTGTCATGAAATTTACCAAAGTACCCCTAAAGGTGAGAATTAAGAGAATTCGACTATGTCGCTCATATCAATAAATTCGTATGTATGTTTTGAAACCTATTATAAGTGCAAGTGACCATTTTACCCTCAAATGGCTAAAAGTACAACTTTGCCCCTAGAAAATGATTTGACTTATCTAATCACGTTAATTGAACATGTAAGGTTAGAGGATCACCGTAATAGCTTTAAGATGTTAAAATTACGTATTTGCCCTTGGTCGGCTAAAATTACCGTTTTATCCTTGATATGTGAAATTACAATTTTGCCCCTAACGACAAGAAATGATTAAATGAACTCTAGAAAGTGTATTCAAACTCTGAAACTCGTATTAAACCCTATAAGACATGATTAGACGAGTTAAACTTCTCGATATTAGACCATGGGTCTGGGTTATGAGTTTATTCTGATTTTATTCCATTTTATTTGACTGATTTGGTTTATTATCCTGGTTTGGATTGATTGTGTTGGCTATACTCTGGTTTATGACTTTGATTTATGATTTTGATTTATGATTTTGATTTTAATGATTTTCTTGTGTTTGGTGCACTTCTCAATCAGACGGCGGCGCTAATCGAGACACCAGTTAGGCTTACCGTGGATTGACTTTGGGGGTGTACGAGTCCCTTGAACTGTGAGTGGGCTATCCTCAACGGAGAACCCGTTGAGGAAATGTTTTATTACAGTTTTACATAAATGATTGATAAAACGTTTTGATAAATGTTTTGGGTGCATAAGTAACCTGATTTGTTTTAAAGAAATTGTTCAAGCATACGGGGACTTATGGACGTAGCTCCAAGAGTACGTATGACTTGTTGGTGGAGCGTCTCGGACGCAACCCAGCGTTGGTGTGTTTGTTTTAACGGACCATGACTCTCATTTTGGATCCACATGGTTCATAGCTCCAGGCCCGACACGTTATATTTAATTATTTACCGGTTCGGCGTGTGCATGGGAGAGCTAAATTGGGAGAGCTAACGTCAGGGGAACGTGCTTGTTTGGTAAAATAAGAAAAATAATGATTTTACTAATTATATGATGATGAAAAAAATGGTCTTGACGGTTCCGGAGGTTGACTCGGGCCAAGGTCACTCCGGATAGGTTTTATTGGCAGCCCATTTGTTTATGAAAATGATAAATGATTTCATGTACTTGTTTTATTGCTAACCATGATTTTATAACTTGGTTTTCTTACCTGTTTTGGTTGTGAGTGCACCCCACCCTCTTCTGGTCCTCTTTTGAGGGTGGCTCACTCACGGGGTACATTCGTGTACTCACCCCTCAAATTCTTGTTGTGCTTTCAGGGTAGTTAGGACTCAGCGCATTCGTGGGCGGTCGAGTCGGTGGCGTAGGCTGTTTTTACTACTCTTACAGGTACTTCTCACTACATGACGGGTCCCACTGGCATTGTCTCTGTTTATTGTCTTTCTTCGTGCCTTGCTTCTTGTTTACTAACTCACTATTTGGATTTGATTTGGTTTTCGATTTATTAGAACACTTATTTTATTTCGTTTTTTTGACGATTCTGCTTTTACTCTGATTTGTAAACTTGAGGATTTCAAATTATTCAATATTCTGGTTTTTATTGTTTTTGATCTGGTATCAACGCTTCGCGATACCTTGGATACGTGTGACGCGCGGCACGTAGTTCAAGGAGACACGGCGGTTGATCACGCTCGACTTCCGGGTCGGGGCGTGACACTTAGCTAGTCACTTTGATTATCAAATTTTTTATTTATGGTTACTTAAGAAGATAAACTATAATCAAAGAAGTGTCATATATTGAGAAACACAATCAATAAAATCCTTATAGAGAAGCAAAAGGCAAAATTGGTATTAGTATCTTAGATATCCGGTTGATTACTTGAGGAACTTTAATATCTTTTAATCATTTTGGATCAAATAGTTCAAGCATATTAAGGTAAAGTAGGGGGAAAATATTGGGTAATGTAAAATAGGAATACAAAGGTGAAGACAAACAAATAATTTTGTCTTTTGGATATACATCCAAATTCCAAAGGCTCACTTTCCAACAATAATGTCTCTTCCATGTACTATCTAAAGTCCCAAATCAAAAGTAAGATCAAAGTTCTAATTCCTCTAATTTATAAACTCTCCTATTTTAACGTGTTATAATATTGAAAATACTAAGTTCGCTTTAACTGAAAATAAAAATTGTAGACAATTAAAACTATTAATGAATACTAAAACAGTAAAACTACAAAAAAAAAATCACCCATGATACATTGAAGGTTTTGATAATCTAATTATTGTGAGTTACAACTTTATCAACAAATTTTTTTAAGTTCCATATGTTATTGGTTTTTTCCTTTTTAGTTTTCATGATCTTTCAATATAAAGAATAAAAATATAAAGATAATGATGCTCTAATTTAATTAGTGCATAAACAAATGAAAGAAATCTTTGTGGAGAAGGAAAAGAGAAACTCCTTGACAAACTTAAACAAATATATGAACATGATCCTAAAATAATATTGCTTAACATGCTTAATTCATGGGAATCAACTTAATTGTATAGTACAACCGATTAAACTTTAAACTCTAAGAAATTTATTAATAACTAAACCATATCAAACTTATTAAACATTTTAAAACAAATTCCAGTTAAGAATATACTTAAATTATTTTAATTAATACTTCGGTTTTCCTGAGATGACTAAGGTTTTCTTTTCTTTTTTATATTGGACAAAGTATACCTAATTGATAATTTCATTCGTTCTAATTTTTAATTTAAAAAAAAGGACTTTTACTGTATTGCATAAACTCTCTTAATTGGCTAAATAGAAGCAAAAAAGTATGACTAAATTGAAGAAAAAAGTAGATTGACAAAGACCATATTTAGAAAATTAAAAGTAACTTAAAAATTTTCAATTAAAATTAATTAAATTTCATCAACGTAATTAATAGTACCAATTTCTCCTTTCCAATTTTTTTCAAAAAAAAACTTCAAAAGATTTACTGTATGTAACTTTTTCTTTTAATATGTACTTTTGGATCTTTTAATAGTATATGGATCAACTCTTGGGCTCAATGCTTGGCCAATTATCAAGCTTTGAAACCACGATCAGATTATTGTTCTTGCTAATCGGACCGAATTCATCCTATACGAATTACAATTTTTTTTTTTCATTTGTTAAAGTTAAATAAAAGTTCCCACCAATTAAAATTTAAAAATTAAAGTTAAATAAAAGTTTAAGAAGTAAATTACTTATTAACCATTAAAACTTAAAAAGTTTTGATGAAATAAAAATACATATTTACCCTTCAAAGGGAAACTAAAGTTTTAATATTAAAAAGGGTAATTTAGATATTGCAGGTCAAGGTTTTTGAAGTTTAGACTTATATAATATAAAGATAATATAAAGATATACTAGTAATCTGCCACGTGCTACGCACGTAGATCATAAATTTAAGTACAATGATTTACGTTTTGAAAATTATTATATAAATAAAAATTATCATTACAAAATTAATCTAACAAAGATTAAGTAAATGAAATATAATAAAATAAAGCTATAAAAGTTAAGAAATAAAATTGGTTTGATATATAATAAAAATTAATGTAACAACATTTTTTTTTAAAAATAATAAAATAATGCTATAATTAAGAAGTAAAATTTGTTTGATAATAACTATCCCATCTACTCTTTCTCTATTTTAATCTTCTTAATGGGAAGTTTTTTTAATGAAATTAGCCAAATGCAGATCATCCTCTTTATCAATATTGGGCATAACCATCTTTGCTTTTCTTGTATGTTTCTTCTTTGGTTTGCTAGTTCCTTGATCTGGCGAATCATCCACAATCACGATCAAATCTTTATTTGGAGTTGGTTTTTCTTCCACCTTTACTTTTTTTTTTCAGTACTCTTTTTCTTCGATTTGATGCCAGGTTGGTTTTCTTTTTCAATTCTTTCAACTTTTAATACAACCAAGCTGCTTCTTTTATCATCATCAAGTTTACGCTTTTCACTCATTTTAATTGAGAATTTGAATTGTTGGTTTTGCATCGAATGCATCTTGTCATACGATTGACATTCATGAATAATAATAATTGATCAAAGGCCACAATCCAAAGAAAACACAACACCAAAACAAAACATTGTAGTAGACTGATCCTCAAAACAACAACAAGAACGCAAGAAACAAACAACAGATAAATAAGATTCATGTGATATGAAATTAAAAAATTATCAATTTAAGTATAATTAATGTTTTACATTGTCGTTGATGCATTCAATATACTTTGATATCTTACAACCAAATAACTGGTTCAGTTGCTTCTTGAAACAACTAGTAGATTGTAATTTATAGAAATTGAAAGTAATATATACGTAAGTATCACTTGAGGAGAAGAGTTTTACCAGTCTCTTAATTGTTTTGCTTTGTTAACTTCTACAGGTTCTATCATGATAGATGATTGCCATGATGCGGTCAACTGATATATTCCTACACAAAAATACATGTATATATATTGGTAGAACTTGACGAAAATCTCCTCCAAAAAAATTACTTTTCCTCCAAAAATTTCAGAACTGTTTGTGGTCTCGTAAACTTCGATCCAAAGTCTCAATTGAAAATCTTTTAGACATCAGAGCTTCATCCCATATGATAAGCCATGCTTTTCTTAATAGATGTGCAGTACCATCTTGTTTTGAATAGCCATATAAAGATGTCTCAGTTGGGTTTAGTGGCAAAATCTCCTCCAAAAACAGTTACTTTTCCTCCAAAAATTTCAGAATTGGTTGTGGTCTCGTAAACTTCAACCCAAAGTCTCAATTGAAAATCTTTTAGACATTGGAGTTTCATCCTATATGATAAGTCGTGCTTTTCTTAATAGATGTGCAATACCATCTTGTTTTGAATAGCCATATAAAGATATCTCAATTGGGTTTAGTGGCAAAGCGAACCTTGAATTTGTTGTTCGACCTCTTGGCAATATTCCGACTGCAACACCCGATGTTGTTGCTATTGCTATCATCTGCTCCACTTCCTTCTGAATTTATTCGTTCCAAATTTTTTTGAAATGTAACAAGTTTTTCAGGATTCAACCTTGTTTCTGTATCATAGTCTTCTTGACATATTTCCATTGATTGTTCGTCCAATATTTCCCTTGGGTTTTTTTATACCAGCTTTTGTATCCTCAACTTCTAATGAAGGTAAATCGTAATCCATGATGGTTAATTTTCTGTCCATACCTTTGAATGATAAATTTTGAATGAAAAAAGTCAGTATATAAAATCATGAAAAAAACTCTTTTTTAATTTTAATGAAATAAATTACAGCATTAGCTTTGATAACATACCTTCCAAGTAGTTGTTGATGTTTTTTTAATGTGCTTGATGTAATTTTAGCCACATTGTTTTGATACATTCTTTTGTTCAGACATGAAATCAAAATATTTGTTCCAAAGTTTCCTCACATTCGTTGGTTGGCACTGATTCAATATAATAACGAACAACTTATGAAGTGCTTGTGGCATTCGATATGTAATTGCTTCATCTCAACATTTAGATAAGCTTTCATTAGACTCTAAAAGTCCTATTTTCTCTGTAGCTTCTTTGAAAGAGTGATATTTTCCAGCATCAACAGCTAAAAGATGCTCAAATGAAGTAGGCCCTCTAACATGATTCAACAATAATCTAAGATAGTATCTTTCTTCTTCTTTTGGATTTGCACTCTTTATCCTTCTAGTCACTTCTCTATTGCGTCTTTCCATCAATTCCTTCTTATCCTTGTTCCATGTATAGTGCTCTGGGAATTCTCTATACAAATTTTTTTTGGCCCTACTATTTTCTGCTCTATCTTCAGCAGATTTTACAAAAAAAAAAAAACCCTATGAGCATAGTCGTATGATCGAAATCCAAGACATGATTTAGATTTAGATTTTTCCAATAGAATACAACTTGGTTGCCTGGTAGATGTAGTGGTAGATTAATTACTGGATGAGACATTTCATTCAAATCAAACTTAAATATTCTCCATGCAGCTTCTTGAGGAGAAACCCACCTTGCATCTTGGAATTGTTTTATTTCATCAAGTCCAACTTTTTCACCATCTTGAGCAATGTAGACAGAAACTTTGTCATGCCCCTTGTAAATGTATCTGTAAATATACATTATTGCTTTTACACCTAAATATACTCAACATTTATGTGGCAATTGTATCTTGAGAGTAGATAAGAGTTGTACGGAACAACCCATCTATTATCAACAACTTTGTTATTCATTTTAATGGGATCACGATCTCCGCTTCTTTTGTATATAGGATAACTGTTTTTTCTTTGCATTGTTTGTGAACAAAAAATTCTAGGATAATGAAACCTACATTGATCATTGATGATGCATGACTTTCTTTTTCCAAACTTTTTCCACAAGGGTCATGTATCATATGTTTAAGTACTAATTCATGAAGCTCTGAAAATTGTCTCTCATCTGGAATTTCTACCAACATAAATATGTCAATTTGATCTTCAGAAAAAAAATTATATCCTTCTTGTAATATGATCAAAATACAAGCATGGGGTAGTCCTTTTTTTTGGAATTCAATAACATGAACATGAGCAACCACTTTTCCAAATATTTCCTTCTTGAAGATTTGATCTTTGAGATCTTTCAATTTAGCTCGAAATACTCTACAAGTTAAATTCGGTTTGTCTTGGGGAAGTTGACCTTTATGTAGCTCATCTAAGATTTCTTTCCATTCAGGATTGCATGTCATGGTTATAAAAAGATCTGAAGTCCCAAATCTTTGTACCAAAATGATAGCATCTAGATATCTATGTCGCATATCTCTAGGATCACCAACAAAACTTGCAGGAAGAATCATCCTCTTTCCAACCTTGTCTGCATTAACCTCACCAGCCGTAACACTATCAAGAATTTCTTGATATAATTCAAATCTAATTTCTTTTTGTTGATTTTTGTAAAATTCAAGACTTAGTGTCTCAATCTTTATATAGATATCCACAAGAAATTGTTGGAATAATCGCTTCATCATGAGAAGTATGACATATTGATTTGAATTCCTGATTTGGAGATGGTAGCAATAATCTTCGCTACATGAAATATTCCCTTTTTTTCTTAGAAATAGTACCTAAAATAAACAGAATATTGCATTAGAATATAATATACATAATAACATGATATGAATGTCTAGATAAATGGTTTTACATAATTCAAGTTACAGAATGGACACTAATTGAAACTAAGTTTATGCAATATTATGAATAAATTAATGCAAATACACATTGATAATAAAACATGAATGGTTTTATAGACACCCATTCTTGTCCTGTATCCTTTAATTTAAATCAATTTGTTTCTTATTTTGGCTTTAGGGTCACCCAGGGGCATTTTGGTCATTCACATGTTCAGGGGCATTTTGGTCATTTTAACACTAAGGGCATTTTGGGTCATTTGCGTATTAAGGGGCACGTTGGTCATTTTAAGTCCACTCGTAATTTAGATTAGTTAATTCATCTTGGTCATTTAGATTGCATTTGAAAAACCCAAAAAAACAAAAAAAAAATCTTAGAATGGGCATCTTTGGCATTTTTGCATATCTCATGGCTTAACTTTATTTAGTGATCTAGCGTTGTTGCATTTCAATCAGGTAGTTTAAGCTCAATTTAGTTCGTGGATCAATTAAATCCTCAATTTAGCAATTGGTTAGACGTTACATTGGATATTGCATTTTAAGTAGTTTTTATTCTAAGCATTGTCACAAAAAAGTCATTTATTTGTCATGATAATTTTATTTAAATCGCATGGGCATGCATCATAGTTTTAGTGCATAATTGGTGATTTGGCATTAAGCACTCTAAGTACTTTTTCTAATATAAAATCATTTTGGGGAGACCATTTTGCTTTTAATTAATTTAAAATTACTTCAAATAACATAGCATAGGTAAAAATAGTTGCATTATAACATTGTTAATCAAAAGAGCATAAAAAAATTGGAAATTGAAAATCACAAAAATATTCAGTATTCTCATTTGCCCATTTGCATTTCATATAGATTACACATATAGAAGAACACTAAATAGAGTTTACATTTATATGTCTAGCTATAGTGATGATCAAATTGTTTTCCCAGTGAATATTTTCTTGCCTTCTCTTTCCTTCTCCAAAGCTTCCTCAATGGTCCAAAAGCACAAAATGACCCTAAGGGTGGTGAGCTCATGACCTGCAAATTACAAATATCAACAAAAATGTGCCCCCCAAGTTCAAGGCTAAACACCATTAATTGGTGTAAGCCGAGAAAAGGTCGGAGGGCATAAATGGAATGTAAGGGCAGTGCATCAACATCAAGCAGGGCAACATCAATCAAAGCAAAAAAAACATTCAAGGGCTATCAAACAAGCATGCACCCGAGCGTTGAAGGTTTTTTAGAAGACCTCATGTGCAGGGCTGTGCATGAGAGGAATGGCGAGAGTGATAACGAGACTAGAAAGCACAAAGCAAAAAAAAAGCAAGCAGGCCAACACGAAGCTTCACAACAGAACATATGCAGAAAAAAAACAGCATGAAGGCATGAGGGGCATTTTGCTCTTGGCTGAATTGGGAAAGGAATCCAAGATTAATTCCTGGTCCCTAAATGCCAATACAGCCTGAAACATAATAAGCAGCAGATCGCCAAGCAAAGAACCATCATTCGAACATATCAAACATTTTTCAGCAAGCAACAGTTACCAATCTACCAAGCAGTACATACTCCGAAATAACAAGAAAAGCTTGCTACTCTAAAATAACATGGCAAGGCTCATTGGAAGGAGGCCAAATGGTTCTGCAAGCGAACGATTCACATAGGCAAGCACAAGGAAAGAAACAAAGTAAAACAGGCAGTGTGGAACAAGGCAAAGCAAGAAAACAGATTGTCAAAGCATTACATTTGCAAGGAAGAGTCAAGATCAGGTTCTCCAAAACAGCAAGATGTGTCATAGGTTAAAAGCAAGGCAGGTTCGAGCAAAAGGTCAATTTAGTTTGCTCAAGGAAAGTCAATCCAACAAACAACACAAAAACAGAACAACCTTGGCATTCCATTTCAGTGTGTCTCTCTCATTTCATATCACTGTTATGATTCATCAATTAAAATTACCGGCAGGGCACATCAAGATTAATTTTGTCATTAAAGGCAGATTCAATAGTCATTACCAGAATATCAAGCTCAGACACTTGACACAGTAATTCGACAAGTACAGCATTTCAGGGAGCTTCATGAACATGTTAAACACATAAGGAAAGCAAGAATCAGTTGGTAAGAAGATCATGTCGAACTCAAGGGGTACATCAAATTTAGAAGCATTTGCACCATAACAGCAAGCATACAGGGTCAGAATTCATGAGGTCAAAGGCATTCTCAAGCTAAAAAAAATAGTCAACAACAAGTGGAGATCATTACAAATATCCGTTGGAAAACCAAAATCAATGGCACACAAACAAAGCAACAAATATCGAAGCCTATTCAGTCAGTTACAAGAGGAAAAGTTACCTAAAAAAGGGGATGATTCACCTCCTTTGCCAGCTCACTCTCCTGATCCTATCCTTTACAAAAACCTGCACAAAGAGACAAAAAAAATGGTTAGAGCTAATGCATTGAATCAGGGGATTCTTCTCTCCTTAAAAAACAGTCTCTCCACCTCAAAAAGGGGACAGACACCACACACAGCAGAGCTCTCTGAATTACCTCTCCAAATCCTCTCTCACTCTCATCTCTCCCATTCACAACCTCCTGACCACATACACACAGCCTCACTCTCTCACTACAACCTCTCCAATTAAAAAAACTCTCCTCACTGAACACAAAATCGACACCTACCTCTTCACCACTAAAAAAATACCCTCTCTCCATCTCTCTGAGGCACCGGATACCCAATCCACACACCAGGCTCCCTTCCAAAAAACACTACACTCACCTGCAAAAAATCATGCGCACAGATTGAACCAAGCCTCTCTAAAAAAAAACTCCCCGTTATTTCACTCGAAAGAACCTCAAAACACAGAAAGAATGTCACTCTTTGATACACAATACATAGTCTCTCACTCATACTCTCATGTGAATCTCACCCGTCGCCTTCTATGCTTCCCATCTCAAAAACAAAGTAAAAAAAAAAGGAGAAGGTAGGGCTTCTAGGGTTTGTTTTGATTGGAGGCTCTTGAATTTAGGGTTTGTATTTTCAAACTGCTTGAGGGATTTAGAGGAGTAGAGAGAAGGGATCGAATTTGAGTTGTAATCGAGGTCATCAGCCGCCGGGAATCGGAGGTTTAGGCTATGGGTTTCGGGTTTCTATAGTTATCGGTTTAAGAGGAAAGAGAAAGGAGAAACAGGGGTGAAGAGGAAGGCCAAAGGGATTTCTTTTGGGGCTTTGAAAGAGGAAATTGATGGTGATTAGTGGTTCGAGAAGCAAAGGCGGCGGCGCTGCAAGTTTGAGTGAGGACGGAGGGTCGGGTTGAAGATGAAGAAGAAGTTTGAAAGATTGGGCTAGGGTTTAGTATTTATACTAAACCATGAGACCCGGTCCGGACCCGCTTCAGACCCATAGGCGATCCAATTCAGATGAGATAGGTCTCCAATTTGTCCAATTTGGCCCCTGAGCTTTTAATTTCTTTCAATTTTGCTCTTTGTTAGTTTAATGTCAATTTAATTAGGCCTTGGTTTGTAATAATTTAGTAATTTAGAGTAGAAGTAGAATTTAATTGCATGCATATCATATTTACCTGACATTTATTATATCTGTTTGCATATCATGCCACCTTAATTTAGTTAATGACCGTAACCTTTCCGAAGAAGGGGCATTTAGTGAGTGATCGAGTTTTCGGGGCCACTGAATGTCTCCGAGGATGAGACGACTCTTCTCGGGATGCGTCGGGGCTCCGAGCATATATCCCGAGAAGTGCTTTCAAAAACCCGGGTTACGTGAGTTAACTTTAATAATTGGACTTTGCATTCATCATTTGCATACATGCATTAATTTAGAGATAGAAAAGACCAAAACGAAAAAAAAGAGATTAATAAAAGAGACAATAAAAGTGTTTTCAAAAATGTTTTCTTAAATCATGCTCTCTTATTTGACTTTCAAAATTAAGAAATTAGTAAATCAAGAGATTTCAAGGTAAGCATGTTCAAAAAGAACCCTTTTTGAGTAAACTCCAAAAGAAGATTTTGGAAAATAAAAGTTTGGATAAATCCAAAAGAAGGTTTTGGAAACTAAAGAAACCCAAAAGAAGATTTTGGAAATTAATAAAATTGATAAGTTTTTAGAAAAAATCAAATGATAAAAAGATTTTGTCACAGCATTTTCAAAATTTCCTTTTCAAAGAGAAAAGGATCAACAAGAGAGCAAACAGTGAAAGAGAATCAGAATTGAATTAATCGACAAGTTCGATTATATTCTTCGAATTCTCGACATCGGTTCCAAAAATGGTTTTATTTTCTTTTTATACCCCTTTTAATAATCAAGATTAGGATTAAAAGCAACCAACATTTCTTTTCGACCCAGTAGATCTAGTTAGACTAGAGGTACCGTCACTTGACGGGCGACTCGGGGGTGCTAATCCTTCCCCGAGCGTAATCGACTCTCGAACCTAGATTCAGGTTACAAGACCGGACCTTAGGTTTAGTGGGTCCATTGCCAAGCTTTGGACCTTACTTAGCTTAGGTAGCCTTTAGGTGACTAATCACACCTTAGAAAAAAGATTAGTGGCGACTCCTTCTTACCAACGTCGTCTCGGCAGGGTTCCCCGGACCTGAACGTTTCGACAGCTTGGCAACTCCACTGGGGACTTAGAGAGTCAGGCCTCACTTAGTTTAACAAGATCTAGGGTCTTAATAATAATTGGTTGCATTTTGTTCTTTTCTTTGATAGTGTTGCATTTTCAGTGTTTGTTGTTTATTACATGCTTTTATTGCTTAACTGTGTTTTTCGTGTTGTGATTGATTGGTGGTCAGCTGCTAGTTTCGGGTTAGGTTTGGGGGTTATGGTTTAGTATGTCGGTAGTGGTAAAAGGTTTGTGTATCCCTTCTGCACCACATCACTTTTTGCATTGCATGCATCAGTTCGAACCCGGAGTTTGAATTTTATACCCTTAGCTCGGGGGCAGATTAGCTAACCTTCGTGGGGTCAATTAAGATCCCCGTATGGGTTATGTGAAATGTCTCCACTCAGATTGGGCCCTTTTTAGTGAGCCTATAATGGGTGAGAATTGGGGGCCTTACTAGCCTAGAGTGGGCAACAGTAAGGACAATTTGGGAACCTTTGGAGTCTAACCGAAGCCATGCATATAGTGTTGAGAATGCCAGCCTGTATAGAGCCAAACCCGTGAGGATGAGTGTATAGGACACACAGAAGGGACGCTTCTAACCTTTATCTCTTTTACCATTTTCAAATAAGACTGTAGAGCGGATAATGACTTTATCCGCAGTAGGTAGACTTCCCGCCCCAAGGGCATTTTCGTCCTTTTGATTGTTCTAGAAAATAAACGGCTTCGTTATTCAAGAATAAAAGGGGCATGATTTTACTTCAATTTTCAGCTTTTTATTCATGTTTTATCTTTATGCTTAGTTACTAACCGTTTTTGTTCTGTCTTTATTTCCTTTTTGCAGCCAAATATGAATAACCTTTTGTTTTGCAGGTTTCATCCTAGGAAATCATGACATCACTTTTGTATTCTCATGCATCCATATATTCTATAATTGACCGCGCATATCCATTTATTTGCTTATCGGCATAGATTGCCGTGCCATGTTGCAGCTCTGTACACATTTCTATGATTTATCATCATATCCATTGATATTTGTCACACATCCTTCATGCATGGTCCATGTCTTTGTATACATATGTTCTTACATTTATCATGCATTATCCATTCCTTTGTATTTATGTTCATGCATAGGTCATTCATTATCCATTCATTACTACTTGCATCTATCTCGCCTTATCCTTTATCTTTTGTAAGTAGATACATTTTGTGCATATAAGCAATACATTTCTTGTAGATATTTCTGGTTTTCTATCTATTGGAGTCTAACGTCATTAAGGGAGCATTTTTGGAAGCATCAAGTGCATCATTGAGCCTTAATCAGCGAGCAGGATCGATGGAATTTTCTTTCAGATATATTGTCCAAAGTCTGGCCGTGCCAGTAAAGTCGCTCTTGCTCAAACCAGTGGCTGTTCAATATACGACTCTAGGATCTCATGGGGAAGAATTGATAATCCCAAATCAGTGACAATAGGGAACGGAAATCTGCCATAAGAAGGGAATTTCTGAGACTAATGAACTCTTTTCTCACGTACATAGCATCTGCATAGATTCTTGTCATTTGTATCTTCTCATGCTTATAATTGTTAAAATTGTCGCACTTTTGACTGTGAATATTTGTTGAATTGGGTGATCACCACTATAAGACAGTTCCGAAAAGCGCTTTCTAATTTTCACTTGGACAATGAGCAAAGGAATGTCCAATTTATAAAAGGTTTGAAAAAAACAAAACAAGATTCTTTTGAATAAAAAATTGTGTTTTGGACAAAAAAGATAAGATGAGATCAAAACTGGAACGTTTTTAAAGATAATAGCATGATTACCCGGTTTATGTCAACACTGCTCAGAACCCCAAATTTCATTGATCCTAAAGAGCCCATTCTTTCTCTTGGAAGCCAATTTGAATCTGAGACATATTGAGATCTTTTCATTCCTCTGGCCAAATTACTTTCAGAGTCCAAATTCAAATTACTTGCAAGCCTTGGGAAGACTGGTTCAAAAATCGAATAAGATTTTGTAAAATTGGTAATAAAATTGGAAGATTTTGGAAATTAATAAAATTGGTAAGTTTTTAGAAAAAATCAAATGGTAAAAAGATTTTGTCACAACATTTTAAAAATTTCCTTTTCGAAGAGAAAAGGATCAACAAGAGAGTAAACAATGAAAGAGAATCGGAATTGAATTAATCGACAAGTTCGATTATATTCTTCGAATTCTCGACAACGGTTCCAAAAATGGTTTTATTTTCTTTTTATACCCCTTTTAATAATCAAGATTAGGATTAAAAGCAACCAACTTTTCTTTTCGACCCAGTAGATCTAGTTAGACTAGAGGTACTGTCACTTGACGGGCGACTCGGGGGTGCTAATCCTTCCCCGAGCGTAATCGACTCCCGAACCTAGATTCAAGTTACAAGACCGGACCTTAGGTTTAGTGGGTCCATTGCCAAGCTTTGGACCTTACTCAGCTTAGGTAGCCTTTAGGTGACTAATCAAACCTTAGAAAAAAGATTAGTGACGACTCCTTCTTACCAACGTCGTCTCGGCAGGGTTCCCCAGACCCGAACATTTCGACAGGTTTTCAGCAAAAAAAAAAAACATGAATGGTAAGGAGTGAAAATAATAGTGATACGAAAAGATTAAAAATAAGATGTTTGTTTTATTTTTTTTATATAAAGAAAAAAAGACAGATTTTTTATAAATTAAGAGTTCATACTGGACAATAGTGACCTAAAAAGGTAAAATAGAAAATTTGGAAACTTTATGACATTGGTTAATAAAATAAATTAACAAGTATTACATGAATTAATCTGTTTGTAAACTTTTGGAATTTATAATGAGCCAAAACAAAGGACGTCTTTAGTAAACACTACGTGCATTTTATGGAATTGAAAGATCTTGCACTTTCTCCTATTGCATGAGTTCTATCATCATTATCTAGAAGTTTTCTAATGTTTTGATGCCAACCGACCTCCCCTTTTGGAAATAATAATGGATACTGTAGAGGATCATACTAGTCATAATAAGGTTGTATTCTATGGCGACTCCCTGAATGTGCACTGATCGGTCGTCAGCAAATCATAAAAATAAAATCCCAACAAAATCCTAACTAAAGCAGATAGAGCAAGTAGGGGTCGAACCCACAGAGAGATAGGTTATTAATCTTTTTCTTAAATCAATCAAATAAATTAAAGAGAATTTTTATAGTAAAATTGAATCGAATCTAACTAACAATTAAAATTAACTAAGGAAGCAATCAAGAAAATCAAAGAAAACAATTGATAAGAAAACAATGAATAATCAAGAAAACAATTAATAAAAACCTCCAATGTAGAATTAATATCCATCTTGACAATTATAACATGGATCATTGATATCTAAAAATTATGAAAACAAAGAATAGCTTGTTGGAATAAATCCTAAATTACCTTAATTAGATAAGATTACCGGTTAAGGCTTAAATTACCCCTTTTACTTCCTAACAAATCAATTACCCGATTAAGACTTAAAGATTCACCAAGAAACAAAGCATTAAGAACTAGTAATTTATACAAGAACAAAGAGTAATTTCTCACTCAACGTCCCTTATCTCTCTTGAAAGGAGGTGTTAATTCTCAACCAATTGCTACAAACAACCAAGCCTGGACTACTAATCCACGACTTGATCTAGCTAATGCTAACTTAATTTATCAAGAAAGTGCCGGCTCAATCCATCAAAATAAGCAACATAGAATTAAAACAGAGATCAAAGGAATACTCTAACAGTTATCATATATAAGCACAAAATCTCACCATTATATAAGTCAAGAGATCAATTAAATTCTACATTGGAGAAAAGAAAATGATTACTCACTCATGAATTGAGTGAGCATCCAAAGAATAAGAAGAAAAACTTATCTTATGGATGGGAAGAAGAGGGGGCGGCGGCACTAGGGCTTTTGTCCTCCAAATCTTCAACAATTCTACCAAATACAATTTCTAGATCTACATGTACATTGAAAACCTAGACTTAAGGTGGCTATTTATAGTGGAAATAACTCTAAAGACTCCAATTCTAACTAGGAAAGAACTCTAGAACGGTTTTGGTGCTGACTTGGTCTCCAAGTTGGATTAAAAGTCTTCCTAGAGTGGAATCCAAGTCAGACTAGGATCCTGGAATTTTCTGGATTTGAGCAGGAACTTCGACAGCATTTTTGGGCTTGCAAACGGCAGAATTGGGTCTTGGACTTCAAAGAAAAGTTGTAGATCTCAAAGTTAGCTTTCCAACGCCTACTCACGGGCCTAAAACGGAGGTCTAAGTAGAAAGTTATGATTTTTCTACCAAAACTGCGCTGAATCCGAATCTTGTTAGGAGTAGAAGCGGGAATAAGCGGGAATTGGATATTTCCTTGGACATATGCGGCACAAATTGGATTTTTAATTCCAATTGTGGGCTTATATGGGCTGAGTATTATCCCATCCAAAATTCCAAAGCTTCCGGGCTTAATTCATGGCTTGTCTTCATTCCTTCGCAATTAAAGCTCCAATCTTCAATTCTTGCTCCTTGAAATAATTCTTCAAAGTCTTCAAATCTTCAAAATTATCTTCAATGAGTCTTCAAACACGAGCTTCGAATCTCCAAATCTATACTCAAAATTGCTATGCTCAAATATGTGTAAAAAGTCATCAAAATAGCTCCAAAAGTAGTGAAAATTAACAAATTCTCAATTTCACATCTCTTAAGGATTCAATTCACAAATGTTATCAAAATAGCATATATTTAAGCATAAATAGGTCCAAAAACATAGTAAAATAGCCATAAAAATAGGGTTGTTTTTGGCTCAATCATATTTCCCCCACACTTGAATTTTGCTAGTCCTTCAGCAAATCAATGTGTAAGTTAATCAAAAACCAATTTTTTCAAGAAATCAATTTGAATTCATACATACATCAAAGAATCAATTCAATCATGAAATCAAAATAACAAAGAAAAATAATAATACTCAATCCAAAGGTCAAGAAACAACAAGCATCATCAATCTTAAGTAGCCATAACCAAAGTAGCTTTAATCACTTACCATTCTTTACTTTCTATAGCTACTTCTTTCTATAAGCTCATGTTTTCCTCTCTTTCTACATTACTCAAAAGATTGCAATGTCATAGATATACATCAAGGTTCATTGTGGGTTATAATAGATTTTGAAGGGTAATTGTTTTTAGAAAATTGAGGTTACTTACCTCGAAGTGTTCATGATTTACGGGTTACTAACTTCCTTTTGAGGCTACTAGCACTCTAGAAGGACTCCTTCTTTTTATTTTTCAGAGGGACAATATTTCTGCAATTCAATGCCTCTTATCCTCTTTCCAAGGCTTACTAACTCCTTTTGTTAAAAAAAAGAGTGACAACAATGGATTTTTTATTTTTATTATTTTTTTTATTATTTTTTTTATACAGAAATACCTCTTCTCTTCTTGCATGAAAGCACTTCTTTTTATGAGAACAAGATTTTTAATTACCCTTTTTATAAGTAGTCCCCCACACTTATTCTTGACATAATCATAACATGCTTTCTCAATCATAATTTCAATCAAGATTGAACACAAGTTCTAGAAATAGATAATCATAGAAGCAATGAATAATCATATCACAAACTTCAATTATACCTAATTCTAAGAAATCAAACAACATGCTATAACTCTATCAATGAATAAAGCATTCTTAAAATTCTAAGCATTCATCAATCATAATCAAATCAATCAATCAAAATATGCATGAAAATTCAAATAGTTTGAAAAAAATCGAAATTTTATCTTCAAAAATCAAAATTTTGTCAAAAATTAATTTTGAAAAATTGAGGGAATAAAATATGATCAATCAAAAACAATCCAAAAACAAACAATTCCTATCCTAGGTTCTCATGCAAACAATAACTAGCATATGACTCAATTATTCAAGCAATAAACCTATCAAGTATTCATCCCCCCACACTTAAAATTCACATTGTCCTCAATGTAATAACAAACAATTCATGCAATATTATCTTACCAAAAATAAAAAGTTAAGGTTCATGAAAACATACCTGGGCGGCTTCGATGAAGATAATTACTCAAACATAAAGACAATAGAAAATTAAAGTGATAGAAAAATAAAACTAGATAGATAGTTTATTAATGAAACTTGAAAAATAAAGACATAAGATAAAGGAAAATTAAAATTAAAGCATAAACTAGATAACTAAACCTAAGATGCATAAAAATAAATCTTAAATCTAAAATAAAAAATTTGAAATCGAAAAATCCTAAAATTAAACCCTAAATTGGTTTATGAATAGCCTTCTCCAATAAATTGAAAAGGTCATCCAAATTCCCAATTATATTATTAAAATCCTCTCTTAAGCTAGTAATTTGATCACTAATCTCTTTGCATCGAACAAGGAAAGGATGAAGCTCTTCCTCATTCTCCTTTTCTTGGTTAACCTCTTCTTCCTCTTTCTTATCACAAGAAGCATCACTTGATTCAGAATCAAAAACAATAATCACAATATTGTCTTCACCTTGATTTCCTTCCAACGGATCCTTAGGTTCCATTATGGGTGATGGAGTTTTCAATTCTTCCAAGGTAAAAACAGTAGCTATCGACCTATTTGATGAAGAAGCATAATTTGGATCATGAGTTCTTTGAGGGATGGGAACACATCGCATGGGAGGTCTATAGGGCGGCCTATAGGGCTTGGTGCGATACCCATCAATCCTTGGCATGGAAAAAGGCCTATTCCAAGGTGTAACTTGAGGTCTTATCCTTCCATTAAAATTCCTTGGTCCTTGGGGATGATGAAATCGATTTCTGAACTCATGCTCAGCTCTAACCCTTGATCTCATAACAGCTTCTTGAGACTTGTTAGCTTTGTCCAAAAGAAATTGATAAATCTTCCTAGCTTTGAATCCTGGCTTGGTAGCAATTTCTTCTTCTGGCAAGGAAGCAATCATGCTCAAAAGTTCATGGCAATCTTGACTGATAAAGCTTCCTTGAAATTTCTCACCAAATTGAGCAGCTCCAATTTGATAAAATTGGCTTCAAAAATTCTTGAATTGAACTTCAGCATGGCTTGGTGCTTGCCGAGTTATGCCCTAGTGTGGCCCGGTCCGGGCGCGGCATGTCCGGGCTTGGTGCTCGGCATGGCCGGGTCATGGCCTGGCTATGGCCTAGTCATGTCTCGGTGCCACCGAGCCATGACCGGCCATGCATGGGTCATGCATTGCTTGTGGCTCGGTGCTGGGCTCCTTCCATCTTCCGGATGATTTTTTCCTCTTCCAATTAAATGGAGAAAAAATCTATAAAACCTGAAAAATAAAAATTAAGTTAGAAATTAAGATTATTGGGTTGCTTCCCAACAAGCGCTTGTTTAAAGTCATTAGCTTGACTTCCTCTTTCTTTAATTTTAAGTTGGAAGATAAACTGGTTCTTCCAAAATAATTTCCTCAATCCATCCTATGGGAAAAGATTCAAAGAAATGTTTTAATCTTTGTCCATTAACTTTAAATTGCATATTTGTAGTTGGACTTTAGATTTCTACTAATCCATTGTGATATACTCTTCTCATCTCAAAAGGACTAGACCATCTTGATCTCAACTTTCCAGGGAAACCTTTTATTTGTCCCACAAATAGTAAAACCTTTTGTCCTTCATGGAATGATCTCCTTAGTATCTTCTGGTCATTCAAAGCTTTAGTTTTCTCCTTGTAGATCCTTGAATTTTCATAGGCTTCATTCCTAATTTCTTCAAGTTCTTGCAACTGCAGCATCCTTTGAATTCCAGCTTTGTCAAAGTTAAGATTACATTGCTTTACTGCCCACCATGCTTTGTGTTCTATCTCCATAGGTAAATGGCATGGTTTTCCAAACACAATTCTGTATGGGGACATACCAAGGGTTGTCTTATAGGCTGTTCGATATGCCCATAAAGCATCTCCAAGTCGCATACTCCAATCTTTCCTCTGATCTTTCTTGCTGTCTTCTTGTGTCCAAAATGGCCTCCACTTTCATCAGTATGGCAAAACTTTAGGACTGATTGAATTTCATTGTCAGGAATGCATCTTCTCATGACTTGATCAGAACCACATCTCCATAGATATGGGTCATCCAGAGATAATACTTGGCATCACTGATTGATGTACTAAATCTGCAAGTGCACAGAGTCAGTTGAAGTAATAAAATCCTAGAGTATTCCAGGAGTCGAATCCACAGGGAACAAAGAATTTCTATTGTAATTAATTCTATCAAGAAAAGGAAAATTAAGAGTGATCAAGCAATTTAAATTAAAACAATTAAATTATAAAAGTAGGGAATAAAATAAGATGTGAAAACAATAATTAAAAGGCTTAGGGCTTCAGGTTTCACCTAACTGGGAAATCAATAATTAACCTATGAATTGAATTGATGCAAAGTTGAAATAGGATTACTCTAAATTACCTATGCGCTCCGTCAAGTCTCCACAGGAATACCTAATTAATCAAATTTACTATCTGTCGATGTAAACTTAATTAACTAGATTCATCAAGAACAAGTAATCAATAATCTATCAAATTAGCCTAAGATTCATGTCTGATCCAGTCTAACCTGTTT
>AWUE01012199.1:0-66260 GCA_001974825.2 Corchorus olitorius
CAGTCGGCTTCTCTCGCAATGACATCATGCGAGATTTGGATTTGTTGGCAAAGAGTTTTGAAAGCTTTTCCCACGCATCAAAGGAGGAAGAAGCAGATGCAATGTGGGAGACAATGCTCTCTGTTGATGATGCTATCATACCATGAAGAAGCAGTCTGTCCTGCCTGAGCCAGTGATCATAAGCAGGGTTTGGTTCCATTATAGTTATGCCTGTTTTTTGAACCTCTCTAGGTGGAGCTTTCTTTGAGCCATCAATATATCTTAGTAGATCAAAACCTATTAGAAGGGAATGAAATTGAGTTCTCCAGGAGGGGAAATTGGTTGCAGTTAATTTGATAGGAAGATGTGCAGCAGCGTTAATGGTAAAGAGAGGAAGATTTTGATTGGAGACAATAACTCCAGTCGGTTGAGATGAGGAAGACATGATGAGATAAGAATTAAGCAAGGAGAGAGGAGAGGAAAAAAAAAACAAAAATGGATCGAGACTCGTTAGAGAAGAGCTCTAATACCATAAAGAAGAGAATACTTTGTATTTTGGAGAATGAAAAACTATTTTGCTTAATGATGATTACAAGGTATATATACACTGTATAATGAGTGTATAAGCTAAGAGATATACATTGAGTTTGAATACAAGTTTAAACTAAGTAAAAGTTATCAATCTAACTAAACTATAGGCTATGGTTTATCTGCTATTCTTATGGATTTGAAATCTTGATTCTTTCCCTCCAATATGATTTATATAGAGGAATTGAGGGAGTACTTGTTGTATATAAAATCTGTCGAAGAGACTCTAATCACTTTTATTTAAATAGTATTGTGGTATTAGAATCTGGCTCTTGATTGCTTTACTAGTCGGTAGATGAGTTTATCGATTGCTTTAAGTAGACAATGCAGTTCACAGACGATAAAGAGACACTCAAATAGTTAGAACTAACAATTTAATCGAGTTTAAACGGTGGGATGGATAAGGTGCAATATATATGTGATGTTTCATATATGATTAATTAATTGTCTAAATATTACATATGGGTTATGCATTATTAACATATGTTTCACATGAGATCCCGACAATTATCGATCAAGGATATATATACATGGCCCTCTGCAAGTTGCAGAGACTTTTTTTCTGATTAAGATGCATGGTGAGTCTTGTGAAATATATTTGATGATGAATAATATTATTTTGATATTTCAAGGCCATGGCTACATTTCAAGAATTATTATTATAATAATAATATAATAATATTGGCCCTCTCCCTCAAAAAACAAAAAATATTGGCCCTCAATTATGAGAACTTTTTGGCTTTGTTACATACGCCCTTCATCCCAATGGCCTATTATCATTTTCCTTTTTCTTCTATTTCGGCCAAAATAATAGAAAAATAAATAGAAGGATTAATGCATGTATGGCTCATAATAATGCTTGATTTAATTTCCATAAGAAAAATCCACAATGGGCAAGGGCATGGTAGTAAATTAATGGTGGTCAATTTACTTTGCTAATTAGAGGTGATGTATATGGGACATTTTGTACAGTTTTGCTATTTATATGCCAAAGCCTTTTCCTCTATGTTACAATCATACATAAAATTCTCTGAAATGTCATTTTCTTTTCCTAAGTCCTCTCCCCTTCTCACAGTCATCTTTGTTTTAGACTTGTTGCAGTTGCAGGCTTAATTATTGCAGTAATCTTTCAAGATATACCTAGCTTTTGGAAATTCTATTCTTATTAACTATATATTTTTCCTCTCCATATTTTTCAATTTAGACAAACAGATTCTTTTTTCTTTAACTTGCATTTTTTAAAGGACACTTTACTCACCAAAAAGAAATATATAAATGAATAAGGAAAAAACTGCATGGCTTATCAAATTGATTAATGCAACAGCGACAATTCGAGCTGAAAGAGTTGTGTAGTGTCGACATTCATATATATAGCTGCTTTCAACTTGGACTCAACATATAAATCTATAATTAATATGTTGTTTCTTGAATAGGTCATGTCACATAGTATATAAATATAGCACTTTTATCTGTATAATACATGAAATTTTATGAGCTAAAATGAATATGCTTGGTTATATATATATATGGATTGAAAAAAAAAATTGGCTGCAAGTTGATTAATATATGAAGATGTGTGTGTGTATATATTATATATCTTTATGACACTTTCAAATCTCACATCAAGAATTTATAATTTGACCATATGTCCATATATATATATATATATATATATATTACTTGTGCAGAGTCTTGAACATTAACAAAATTACACTAACTAATCAAGTCTTGTCTCAAAAGAAATATATATAAGAGTAATGCTACTTGTCTTGTCTAGTTTTATTATCTAATATCCCGTTTGACGTGTCATTGGAAAAAATTATCATAATTTCTAAAACCCTATTTTAATACCCTAAAATCAAGGGATTTTATCCAGCAAACCCTCCTTATTTGTAACTAAGGGTTAAATCTGGAATTAATTTGTTACCTTAATTATTAAACGGGATAACCGGCGGTAAAATCAGACAGGACAAAAAGTATCTTCCTATATATAATTGTAAATAAAATAAGGACAAGGGTTTTAATTAGTTTAAATTCCGGCACCTATATATAATATATATTTTTTACGTAAACATCATGAGTTATCGGGAGATATCCGCATGCAAATAAAATTAGGCAGCTACTTAAGATCCGCATGTTAATGAATGTGATTGATTAGCCGTATAGTTAGAAATGATTAAAAATCCAAATATTAATTAAAAATTGTATGAATATATTATGTACCAAAAATAAAGTATGAATGAACCAACCCATGCCCAAGAGCTAAATTATAGTATTGGATAACACCCAAAATGTTCACCCCATACAACGACCTGTTTTGCAAACAAATGGAAGAGTGATGATCTCACGAGACTGAGTTTGTGGGAGTTACCAAGGAACTGAGTATATGTCTCAATTACAACAAATTATTCGATCGGAAACTCTACCACAACTAATGTCATAAATCTTGGTACTTAATTATCTTAAATTGTTAAAAAAAAAAGTATAGAGTACCTTTTAAACTTGTGGCTAATTGCTTCTGCCACGTCTTGATTGTGTGATAATCCTTATAGAAATGAGTCCACGAAATCATGTAGTACTTAATAATGAGAGGGATGAGTGTGGAGGTGAATGGATGTATAAATAACATACTATTTCACAACTAACTAAATTTAAGAAACTAGAAAAATAACTGTCAAATGAAACAAACGACATTCCTTATCATTGCATGCAACAATATATATATATATATATATATATATATATATATATATACACACAAACTAGCTAGCTAACGATATATATAAAAATATGAGATTCGGAAAACATGAAGGATGATCAGAAAAATCTCTTGAATCAAGAACTTGTTGGTGGTTAGCAAAAACTTAATCTGGTTGTAGACCAGCTCTAGTTGCTGTAAATATAACATAAGATCCAGAGAGAGCAAGAAAGAAGAGACAAGAAGAGGCATGCAGTTGAATATTTTTCTAAGAGACACGTGACCCTGCCCTGCTAGACAAAAATATGGAAATTTCATATCCATGCTTGTTTTAGAAAATTTTCATCCTTATACTAATGAATTGAAAAAAAAAAAGATTTGATATTAATGAATAAATAAATAAATTTATTTATATGGTACTAGGCCAAGACATGCCACGTGTCATGTCGTGTGTGCTAGGGATAAGTCATGTGAGTTTGAGGCTTAAAAAATCAAAGGGTTTTCAAAACACTCACGTAGTTATGTCCCAAACAAGGAAGAAAAACAATTATTTGAGAGAGATAGACTTTCAGATTTTTGCTTGGTTGCTAAATATCGACTTATTATTTTAATTAGTACAACTACAATTTTTCTCATTTATAAACAAATACCGCCACTATAGTATTATTATATCACCTTTGATAAAAAAAAAAAGTATTATATCACCTTCTCACCCAAAATAAACAAACAGTAATTAAATCAACTAAGATTTTTATTGCAAAGAGTTAGGTAATCATGGGTCTTGGTGCACATGCTTATCATCAATTATGTATCCTCCCTATCACAACTTTCCTTCACTTACCAATTTAATTAAAATAAGCATATGAGTTAATCAATGCAAACTAATTCTCTTCCTCTTCGGTTACATTAATGTTGAAACAAAGATGAAAGGGAAATAGGTGAGAAAAAAAAGAAAGAGGAAAAGTTATTTTTTCATTTCTGTTTGGTATAAAAGATGAAAATAAGAGAAAGAATGGAATTAAGAGTAAAATTGTAAATAAAATTGTTAATAGGAAGATTTCCTTTAGATTTCGCTAAATGCATCAAAATTTCTTTTGGGCACTTAAGATTATTGTCAAGATTTGTATCTTGATCATCGCGCTACCCATAAATCAGGTGCCCAAATCCATCTAATTTCATTTTCTTAACATAGTTTTTAAAAAGAATTAATAAAGGAAATGATTGAAAGGAAATAGTTTTTCATCCTTTTAAGCTCTTTTACTTCCTTCAAGTTTCTCTCTCGCTCACTTTCTCTCTTTTAATATCTGATAATTATATTTGGATCCAATTAATCCAGAACTGAGATGTATCTAACTCCAAATAAGAAAACTCTCCGGACTATCATTTTATTTTTTTTTATATAAGACTCAAGCTTGAGACTTTATTTAAGAATAATCGATGGAGTTATTTCTTCCCGACTCTCCAAACCGTTTTAGTGTGGGATCCTCTCGATGTAAAACATGCATTGATCATTTCTGTTTGTGATCTTTTGCGCATGATGTAAATGGAATTTAAGTCTCCCTCCCTCACTCAAAAAAAAAAAAAGAATATCTAAAAAGTCATATCATCACAAATCCGTTTATGAATATCCGAAAACGGTTGGAGGAAAAAGAAATAAAAATAATTATGGGTTTTCTACAAAGCGATGAGAATCCTATAAAAAGACTGATATTGAAAAGTGAAAAGCAGAGAGCCCCTGAAACATAGGAGTGGTTTTTGGTGAAAAAAACTTTGGAGTGGTTTGAGAAGAAGGAAAAGAGAGGTGGTCTGGATTGAGAAATAAGAAAGAAAATAATGATAAAATTGGTTTGCAATGTGTGAAAAGGTGATTTGGGTATGAAATTGAGTGTTTAAAAAAAGAAAATTAAAGAAAAGGCCGGTGGTAAATACTAGATCACATGGCATTGCATATTGAGAGATGCACATGAAGGCCCACAATGTTAGGTCAAGAACAAACACATTTCCCTTAGCCCACTTGAGATCGAACCCCAACTTGGAAACACACAAACAACAAGCCTCTGCTTATCTCTCTCTCACGTTTTCACTTAATAAATTTCTAAACTAAATAAGCTTTAAGGCCAACTCTCCTTTCTCCAATGCACTTGTCTTCTTCATATCCAACATCACTGTCTTTCTTATTGTACTCTCTCTTCCCTTCCCTCTCTCTTTCTTACACTTCCCTTTCCTCTTCTTCTTGCAAGTGGTCCTTCCCCTCTCTTTATATCTCTCTTATCACTTTCTCCCATTCTTCATATTACTCTCTTACATAACAAATACTTCCTCTTCTTCTTCTTCCTCCTTTTTCCTTTCTTGCCAAACCCAACATTTTCCTATATATACTTCCTTTTCTTCCTCATTTGCATATCTACACCTTCCTTTGCCCTTATATTCACTTTTAAAATTCCTTGAATATTATTATATATTTTAAACCACTAGGAACTACTAGGAATATAGGGATTACCAAGCTGAATATTATCTTTTTCTTTTCTTGGTTTTTGCTCATAATACTATAAACTCCTTAAAAGTGTTAATATATATATATATATATCCCAAGAAATAATGTCTAGCAGAAGGTCGAGGCAGTCAGCTGGTGTTTCGAGGATTTCAGATGATCAGATCATTGAACTTGTCACCAAGTTACGCCAACTTCTTCCTGAGATTCGCGATAGGCGATCTGACAAGGTAAATTCTTCTCTACCTCAAACAACAACTTGTAGCTAGTAGTTGAATTTTCCTAATGCAGAATTAATTAGGGTAGAATGGAAAGTGTGTTTTAAAGAAAAAGAGGAAAAAAATTAAAACCCTTTAACGTGCTAATTTTCCTGGTGCATGTGCCACATGGGAACAGTTTATTTCAGTTATTATAATAGGAGTCTTCTTAAAGAGTTTGAAAACTTGACCCGGATGTCAAGGAAGCCATTTTTTTCCATACCTTCAAAGGCTTCTCATTGACTTACAATAGTGCTTTGCTTTGACCATGGAGGAGCCAAAAAGCCGAACTTTCCTGTTTCTTTCTCATTTTTACTCTATAATTATATATACTATCATTGGATCAAAAGTTATTCCACAGTCTTAGCCTCATTATGTGGGGGATGATGCATAGACCTTAATAGTTTACTTTGTCGACTTGCCTCGACTTGCTTACAAAATAATTTGTTATATCGACTTGACTCAGCTCGATTATATATATACATATGTATATATGACATTATTATTATAAATAATGATAACAATAATGTCGATCGAGCAGGTTTGTCAGAAGAAAGTGACATTGTTGTTAACATAGCATTTGGATTTGACTATTGGTACTGCAGGTATCAGCATCCAAGGTTTTGCAAGAGACTTGCAATTACATTAGAAGCTTGCATAGGGAGGTTGATGATTTAAGTGAGAGATTGTCCCAGCTCTTGACTACAATCGATGCTGATAGTGCTGAGGCTTCTATAATTAGGAGTTTGATTATGTAATGATTATAGTATGGAGAAGTAAACCCTTTTTTTCGGATTATTTATTAGAATTTTCTGCCTTGTACTTCTTATTATTACTAGGTTTTGGTCACTAGATCAAACAAATTAAAAGTAGAAAAATATATATTTCAAGCATGCCCCCCATGTGGAATGTGGTGTGCAGTGTAATTATACCTTGTATGATAATAATGGACTTGCACTAGCAAAGCCTTTCAGATTTTAATTTTGTTATGGCAATACTAGTATATATATTACTTTTGTTGCCATATTATACTCATATATTGATTATGGTAATTTGTCTTTTTTATATACATTTTTGTCCGAAATTGGCTGGCTTTTTATGTGATCATTAATTTGAAATTTAATTAACATGGTGTTATTAGTATACAAAGTCACATGGTGTTATTAGTATACAAAGGCACCTGTAACCACCAAACCAGGAGTTGGATCAAGTGGTAAGTCGCTTGTTCCAATTTAAGCATTATCTCAAGTTTGAGACCTTGCGTACACAGCTACTCATTAGGTAGACTGATTACCCACTAATATCGGGTGCGCGACGTCGGTCGAATTCGGATTAGTCAGAGCCCGTTAGATAGATTCACCCACCAAAATCAAATGCACAACGTGGCTCGAATCCGGATTAGTCGGAACAAACTCTAGATATCGATATCGAATGGGGTAAAAAAAACCAGCTATAACCATTTAACTTTTATATATATATATATATATATATTATTAATAACATATCATCTAATCATCAAACAATTATTCAATCCTCTCGATCATTTCTCAAATCAAAATTTTTGATAATTAATATATTTTTATTTACATGAAATTAATTTGATTGAAGGATTGGTCTATTTTGAAACGAGAGAAGCAAATTTAAAAGACTATGTATATGTATATGTGTTGATCCTATGCATTTTGTGTCGGTAAGTTGGGATCAAGTATCATAATACAATACGGAAGCACAAAATATCATCATTAGAGTGTGATTTGATGGAACACTAGTTAATTAATTATTTAGTTTTGCTTAAAGGGTATGACCTACATGTTAGGATATACATATACTCCCATTAATTTATCTCTTTTTTTTGTTAAATTAATTTATTTATTTATTTAATTTTTAAGAATAATATACTAATTAAACCATTCATTCAATGTTAATATAACTATATATATATGTTAATTTGTATATAGTAATTAATCTATTAATGAGTGATATAGAATTGGGAGATAGTATATATTATTATACAATAATATTGAAAACTTTATGTTGTTGGCCTTAGCAGGGGTAATATGAATATTCAATTTTTTTTTTGAGAAATATATGCATGTGCTAAGATGTACTAGCTAGAATATTCGCATGGTAATTAAACTTTTTTTGGACGAATGCATGGTAATTAATTAAATGTTATGAATTTGAAATTAGAAAACAAGAATATGCTAGAAAGGGTTTATTAATTAAGACAGATGGGGGGAAAGGATTTCAATTCAATTTGTTGTACATTTGTATCACAAGTGTCACCGGCAATATTGAATCATAATCCGACCCAAACCCCATCCCAAGTCTAGTCATTAGGAGCATAATGTACTATACTTTCTGAAAATTGTTCATCTTTTAGTAAGCATGATTTGAATGATACGACTCCATCCATCCATACATATATACATATATATATATATGTACTCCATTTTAAATTTCCACCTCAATTAATCATCATCTCATCTATATGTATTAATATTATATATATATATATATCCTTTAATACAAAATTGGGTAAGATCATTGACAGGGGACATCTCTATAATGGGTCTTTATTATTTACTAATTCATTAATTTGCATGAAAATTGAAGGCCAACAACACAAACAACTTAAATTCATGCCTATTTATATATGTGAATAACTTGGTGAATCATGCTTACCTTAATTAGCATATGAAGAAACTTAGTATTATACAACTTTTTAACTATTTAATTTTAAATAAGAAAAATAATACAATACACTGCTAGTGTATTAAATATGAATGTGTATTATATATATGAAAAAAAATATATACAATACCTTATAGTAGACTACACATGTGGGATTGATGGGGTTAACACTAGACTTGCTCAAGGACCCGGGTACCCGCCCAGGCCTGAAGGCCCGCCCGAAAAATGGAGAGTTTGGACAAAAATTTAAGACCCAAAAGTCGGGCATTGGACAAAGAAATATGGTCCGATTAGAAAATGAGCTGAACCTTGGTTTTGGTGTTTTAGGCCTGAGCCCGACCCGGCCTGACTCGTATTATATATAAATAATATAATATAATTAACTAATTATATTTATACATAACAAAATTGAATAATTTATATGTATACATTAATTAGAACTTGTAAATTTTATTAAAATTTAATTTTTTTTCACAATTTATTTTGATTTAATTTGTTATTAGATTATATATATATATATATATAAATTTTAATGTTTAAATTGAGGCTCGTTCTTCAGGCCGGGCCGGGTTTTGATAAGCATATATGGTACAATTATTAAGCAAATCCCGGCCCGACCCATGAGCACCTCTAGTTAACACATGTCCTTTAGAAAATAGATTTTAATTTTAAATACAAAATTAATTATTTAAATAATAATGTTATATATATGTGTCGACTCCTTATCCCGCTTATAAAATCTAAACTTCACAGTGACGGTCGTTCTATAAATACATTTTACAAAATAATGAAATACCGCCAGCGACAACAAAATCATGCATGGATGAAAATTTTATTCTGTATATGATGATATGCATATTTTATTTCTTCCTTTGAAAGTAAAATTATTTGCATATAGAATTTGTAGACTCTACAAATTAGATTGAGAGTAGTTTATTAAAATAATCTAAAATTTTAAAATATATCTCACTTTATCTTTGAGAAGATTGAGAGGCAACCTTTTGATTTGGATACGATGGAGCCTTTATTTCATGCCTGCCGGAGCCAATGATCAAGAGAAAAAGCAAAGTTGTTTCAAGCTATAGCTATTTTCGAAGTTCTTCTATGAGTGAAAACGATTGAAGGAAGAGTAGTCAACTATATATAGCTCACCTCCCAAAAAGAGCCCTAAATTTTTGCCCCTTGGACTTGGACTTTCATAATCATTCTGCCTTTTTCAACTTTCTTTATGGGGCTTTTGCAAAGCGTTTTTTTTTTCTTTTGTTTTTTTTTACTGGATAGGATTCCATTATTATAAATAATTATATTAAATATATAGAAAATTACTTACAATTACAAACTCTAAGAATTATTAAATAACTCTAAGATGGTGTTAAGATACTCAGTGGGAATGTCATTCCCACTTCATTCCCAGTTAAAAAATATTACTAGTAATGTTATCCAAATCTTGTTTGATTGGAACGTAGTGGGAATATTTGATTAGCTTATTTGGTTGGTTTGGAAAATTCCCACTTTGTTTAATCAAAATATAAAAATACCCTCGTTTGTCTAGAAAAGTTTTGTACCTAAATTTGTTTAAGTATAGAGAACCATATTTTTTTTTTAATACTTACATTTGAAAGCCATAAATAATAAATTAGACAACAAATTGGGGTGAAAATAAAGACTATTGATTTTCATAAACTAATAAACTTTTTTAGTCCAATTAATAATTGATGAAGCGATTATTATTCGATCGTCGGGCAAAGTTTTTTTTTTTTGGGTGAATTATTGAATCTTATTCTTGATATCCCAATTCCCAACAATCACTTAAAAAGAAATTAATCAAAATAATTGGCAAGTATTGATTATCATTTTGCTGAAAAAAAAAATTAACGGTAAAAGCGGCTATTAAAACGATAGAGAATTTTTTTTTTAGGTAAATGGAGAAAAAATTTGTTTTTACGGGTAATTGGGGAAGCGAATTTTTCCAAAAGACAACGGGCTTGAAGTCCAAAAGAAGAAGAACAACAAATCAAAACCAAAATTATACTAAACTATGATATGGGGAAAAATAACGAAAATGCTTAAGTCATTTTGTATATTTTGTGTTTTGGTATATGATGAAAGTCAAGGATAGGAGTGTCTGAAAATTAAAATAAATGAGGGCAATAAAGAAAGCTTAAAATGAAAGGAGTGGGAATGTAGTGGAAATATGAGATTACATGGGGTTCAAGTGGGAATGACATACCCACTAATATTTCATGTCATTCCCACTGGGAATCTGATCCCTTGAACCAAACTAGGAAATATAGCATTCCCAACAGCACATTCCCACTTGATACCCTAAACCAAACACCTATGTTCGGATTTGGAATTGCATTAATGATATTAAAAATTTTGCTATATGTCAAAAATAAACCAAGACATAGACACTCTTAATATTCTACTCCAGTTAAAATATATATGTCCTTATCTTGAATTTTTTTTAAAGCAAGAAAATTTAATTGTAAAACGGCAAGAGGAAACTTGTAAGTAGTTTCAAGTACATAGAGTCAGAACGAAATGAAAACCAACAAAGAAATAAATATGCTTATATCTCAATTTACACTTAAAGGTAAATATGTCTTTGAACATGTGAGATTAAGATGTGTGGCTAGAATTTCATCTTAAAACCTAAGTATAGTAGGATACTACGCCACCTTAATTCTATGTCAATTAGGAAAAAGGCTTTATTTTTCTAATAATGGACCGAAATTTGTTGAATAATAAATATTTTCATAATTATTATTATTGTCAAGAGAAATAATGACAGCGTAATAAGAATTTAAATCATGTTATGCACCTGAAATGTTGTGCGCCCTTCAGGCGCAGTAATAAGTTAATTCTTCAAGTGCAGCAGCTGTATTATACTACGCGAAGTAACGTGAAATGCAGTATAAACTTAGTATATGCGGCATGTCTAACATTATTTACACTCTAATATCATGGTTAAGCCGCCCATACCCTATGCTGCGCAGTCTTCAGGCGCAACAAGATATCAACTTTTACATATTGTTCAATTAAGGACAATTTGGGGAAGTAAGCCAATTTCACTAAGTGAAGCATGTCGATTCCAACAAAGACCCTTCACAATGTTTCCTTAGGCTAATCGCATACTTCTGGTGAAATCTTGGCTTAATCTGACTCAGTTTGTTCATGGCTGGTCATTTTCGTGCCTTAGCCCATTTGACAATTTTTTGTAACTTTTGCATGTCTTTCAATTAAGGACAAGTAGCATTCTACTCCGCTTTAAGCCATTTTCTTAGTTCATTTCTATTATTTTCGAACTATAGGCTAAGTATGTCCAAGTTATGCTTATTTTCGTGGCCTAATGGTTCAAGCACGTTTGGGCTATTTCGTCCCCAAGTTCGTTACATTGCGCAGCATAGATGCAGCGCATGCAGGACACGCAAATGCGCCAGGTTGGTCAAGAATCCGGAAGTTGCATGAAGTTTGTCACGCGTAGTTTCTAATGGTATATGGCGTTGGAAGGCATATCAGGCCATAACAGCAATTTCCTGGAAGTTTCCTTGATTGCGCGATAAGAAGGAAGTGCAGCAAGACGACGTAGTAAGGTTGCTGCGCTGAGCCAAATACTTGGTGACCAAGTAAAGACAAGCCGCCGTCCCATGTGCTAGAGCCCATGCCGTCTCCTATAAATAGAGACCTCCTCCACCAGTTTTCAACACATTACAAAACTTACTCCGCAAATATCAAGCCCAGTGCTTTTTCTCTCAAATTCTCTGTGATTTTTTCTATGTTCATCATGAGTTCACCTATATTTTTCTTGTTTCAATCTTGTCTCCGGATGTTAAAACGCTTGTAACCCGTTATAAGTTCATAAATAACAATCTAGTTGTTAATTCTCTCTCTTTTCCTTCGAGAACGACCTTTGAATACAATTATTTTGAGAAACAGATCTGAGATCAATGATTTAAATGATTCGGTATGACTTTGATCCAGCTCCCGCAAATCCATTCGTCTAATCTTTAAACTGTAGCATCCAGCGACAATTTTACGTTTCTGCAATCTTTGTCAATTTTCAAATTAAATGGCATGCCCCATACTGCTAATAGATTTACTTTGCAAAAACTCGCAAAGAGAATTTTGGCGCAACAAAATCTTATACATAAAAGCCGAACAACAATTTCCTTTGAGACTAAGACTTAGTTTGGGATTGAGGTTAAGTTTTGAAAAAGCTTGGTTTTGAAGAAGTGCTTTTGAAAAGTGCTTTTTAAAATTGGGGTTGAAAAATGTAATTATTGTTTGGTGTTGTTGTAGAAAAATGTGGTTGAGAGATAAAATGTCTAAAAAGGGTACTAATTAAAATAGAAATAGAGAAAATATTTAAGAGAGTTTAGTCATTTGATGTCTAAAAGCATTTTTGAAACGCAAAACACCTAAAAATTAGCTTTTGAGGTTGGCTTGGCTTTTGCGGTGAAAATTAGTTTTTGACACAAACCATGATTTATTTGGTATTGTGTTTGAGGTGAAAAGTAGATTTTTTTATCTCCAAACTCAATTCCAAACCAAACCTAACTTTTGTGGAGGCGGAGTTGTGTTCCCTTAGACGATGGCATTAACTCCACAAAGCACCAGAACTTTTACTTATGTCAAATCATTGTACATAGTTTATAGACTAAATTACCCTTGATTTTTATTTATTACATGTGTTTAGAATACTTTTTTATTTGTATCTTAAAATTGATATATTAAAATTTATTAAAATTTAAACACTTAAAATCAAAACTTGATAAAAATGTATTCACAATTTCATAAAATTTAGATCCAAATTAATAAAAAAAAGTTTGACTTATAAGGTTAGTACTCAAATTTAAGATTTATTATTATAGGGTTTTGGTTTGAATATTTGATCATAATTTCATAAAGTTTAGTCTCAAATTAATAAAAATAATATTTTACAGGGTTGGTACTAAAATTTAAGATTTATTATTAATTATACCGGTTTTAGTTTGAATATTTAGCCATAATTTCATAAAGTTTAGCCAAATTTAAAACTTAAAAAAATTTATAGTGTAAGTACTAAAGTTAAGATTTATTATTATAAAGTTTTATTTTAAATACATTTACATTAATTTATACAAGTCGGTTAGTATGTGATTAGGCTATAGACAATTTTTTAAAAATTTAGACAGGGAACTTAAGGCCAAAACAAAAAACTAAGGAAAAAATGATGAGAACACCATTAATTACATTTTAATGCTAAATTACATATAAAGACAATGCACTAAAGAAAAAATGGTAGGAACACCATTAATTACATCCAAATGCTAAAATTACTTATAAAGACAATGTATTTCAGGCAAAAGTGTTAAAATTGGAAGGATTTTAAAGTAATGAGCCATATGGCAAAAGACCAAAATGGGGAGAATAAACATAAGGAAGGCCTAATTTTTTGTAGTCAAGGAGCAGATATAGTTGCCTTAGGAAAATTGAATTAGTTGAGAGCATTTGCAAGAGCACATGTAATGTACACAATGAATTACGAAATGATTGTACTTGACTTTGGCTAACTGTACTTTTGGAAATGTAGAAATATAATAAATATAAGCAACTAATGAAAACATCAAGAAAAAAGAAGCTGAAAGTTAAATAAAAGAACAAACTTTTTGTAAAATAAAAGAGGAATAAGGAAATGTTAAATTTAAGTATCAAATAAAATACTCAATAAATAAATCCAGATTTACCTCAAAATGTTGCACTGAGAAGTGAAAGCTCACCTCTTCAAGCTATGCAATCCTAAGCTGCTGCTAAATTAAATGGAAAAATCTTATCAGCCTCGACCACTTGGAAATTTTGGGAAACAGAACAGACTCCAGGTGAAACCAATTCGCAGAAATGGTAGGAAAGAGAAAACCCACCCAAATAGAAATGAAGACGAAAGAAAAACAGAGCTAGAATGTCAGTAGTTTACCCATGAATCAACCATTATTGCAGATACATTCATAGCAACCGGTAAATCTTAATATCCACACACAATTAATATGTAATTAAAATACACTTAATCGTAAATATTAGTCAACTTAGCTTAAAATTAATTTCAAAACCAAGCACACCCAATACACACTACAACAATAATAAGGATTATTGGGTAATTAACTAAGCGAGAAAAGACGAAAAGGGAGCGAAAAGGTTGTCCCTTATCGAAAGTTGAAAGGAGCCTTTGGTAAATTCCAAGCGAGAAAAGACCAAAACGGGGCGAAAAAGGTTATCCCACATTAAAAGTTGATGGGAGCTATTAGTAAATTTTAGAGGGTATTCAAATAATGTTTAGTAAGTATATATATACTATATATTATTTTTAGTGGCTATGGAAATTACTTAAAGGCCAAATTGAGGATTAATGTGGTGGCTCCTTTTGGCTTTTTTTTAGTCTTTTCTCACTTTTCGGGTGACTAAAAAGACCCTCGATGAATTTCCTCTCTTACTTTTCCTGCTGCCCTTTTTTGTAATTTACTATTTTTATATTTATGATTAAGTGTGTTTTAATTACATATTAATTGTGTGTGAATATTAGGATTTACCGGTTCAACTTCTCTACGGGAATTCCAAAGGACTGGTGTTATAAATGTATCTGTAATAATGGTTGATTCATGGGTAAACTATTGACATTCCAATTCTTTTTTCCTTTCGTCTTCATTTCTATTTGGGTGGGTTTCTTCTTCCCTAACATTTTTTTGAATTGGTTTCACATGGACTCCGTTCTGTTTCCTAAAATTTCCAAATGGACGTTGATAAGATCCTTCCATTTAATTTAGCAGTGCCTTAGGATGACATAACCTAAAGTGGAGAGCTTACACTTCTTACCGCAACATTTTGAGGTAAATCTGGATTTATTTGAATTTATCTTATAGTTAGCCAATGCTAAGTACAATGACTTTGTGATGCATTGTGTAATTTACATATGTTCCTGCAAATGCTCTCAACTAATTCAATTTCCCTTTGACAACTATACATGCTCCTTGACTACAAAAAATTAGGCATTCCTTATGTAGAAGCCAAATTTTTTCACCTACACCAGAGTTCATTAATTCAACAATTGCAATCAAAATTAAAAAATGACCGCAGTGTACTATGCTTTTTTAGATGATTAACATATATTTCAAGCAACAATTAATATTAACTTTATCTTGATGAATTATCTAGAGATGGAGGAGTAGAATATCAGGTTTATTTTGATGAATTACTTAGAGATATAGTAGAATTTAGATAATGCACTTTTAAAATGAAAAAGAGGTCATGTGTTTTGCTTTATATATGCGAATTATTTGTTTCGATGTATTTATTTCGATGTATGAGTTTCGATGTATGAGTTTCTCCTAATTGATTAACTTATAGCCAATGCAATATCTTCTTACTAACCGACTTAAACAACTACAAAAAATATAGCCCTAATTAGAATATGACTGCAGCGCACGCGCAGGCCGCCCTGCTTGTATATATTAAAATTTGATCATATTTAAATTTTCTTCCACTTAACGGGTGCCCTTGGACATTAATTGGATTTTTTTTTAAAAAAGGTGGCTTTTAAGTTTTAACGTGCAAGGTAATCTAAAATGGAACTGATAAGGAGAAAAAGGGGGCTGATTATTAAATTAGTTATATATATATATATATATATATATATATATATAAAAAGAAATAACTCCCATAGTAAACGAAAAGGAAAAAGAAAAAAAAAGAGAAAGCTACATAAGAAAAGACTCATTTTGGTTCAAAATAAGTGTAACACTTCCATTTCTTACTTGTTTCATGATTAATGATACATTTATAAAATTAATATTCTTTTTAATTTCTTTTCTATCTATAATCTTAATTAATAATGAGAAATTATTTGGTGTGATTGATTCACCACGTCTTTTATGGGACCATTTACTAATATGGTGACAATTTAGAGTTTTTTTTTCAAAACCCCATTCTAATGATATTCTAATTTTGAAAACTTTTTTTAATACATAAAGTTTAGCTGAAGGGATGCTATTTCAGTTCAGGGTCAAGGCATGCCACAAGTCTCAAAGAGGGCTTACAATGATGCTTACAGATCATCCATCAATGATAACCATCTGCAAGACTCGAACACCAAACCTTTCAAGCTGAGGTCTGAAGTCTTACCAACTCAACCTACTTCAAAACTCACCATTTACATATTGTTTATTTTCAAAGGAGACTAAACCTCAGACTAGTACCTAAATTTTAGGGATTAGTTTGATTTGACACAATTTTAATGGTTTGTTCGATAACTACATGATATCCTATTTAATGAAAGAAGATAAATATAATTAAAGGAGAGTTAAGTGTTTAGGGTATTTCAAGTTTTTATTAGATTTTTTTTTTACCGTAGATTCTTTCTTCTTATCCCTTTTGTTTTTATTTTTATTTATTTTACCTAATTAATGTTTTTTTGGTAACGTTTACGTTGGTTACGAGCAGAAACTAGATTTCCCGCGAATGGAAATGGGGCAAACTTGGCAATTAGGCTATTATAGTAAATTTGTTCTCAAGTGAAGAGGAGTTACACGCCAACTCTCCCTAAGAACTTGAGCTCACACTCCTTTTAAAAGTTTTAAAGTAAAACCAAATACATACAAATAGATTACAGACATTATAGATAGCATGATATATCGAAAATAACAATATTTTATTTTATTTCAATAAATTATTTAAAATTTTCATGAACGTGAATTTTTTTTACCAAGGCAAATAATCTTATTAATTAAAGTGGTTAGTACATGAGATAAATCTAAGTTGAAACTGTGATACCCGTCCCTAGTTATTCAGTTCACTAGACTAAGATCATCATTTACTAAGGAATTAATTGTTGTAATGAAAGTCAAATTGAAACAATATAGAAGTAATTAGCAATTTAAAAAGAAGGGTTGAATTGAAGGAGATACAAATTAGAGGATATATATTCTAAAAAGATATTTTTGGGGTTTTCATGAAGAAACGAAATTAGTTATGGCTAATTGAATATGAGAATATTGTTAAGAAAACAAGAAATTGGTAAATTATGAATTATGTGGATTAAATTATCAATATTAAATGATTGAAGAAAAAAGAAAGGAGGACTAAATTGAAAAGAGATTAATTATCAAAGGGTATGTTAACAATTACACCCAACTTATTTAAAAAAAAAGGGGGGGATTTCCATGACCACAAATAGTGGTCATCTTTTACACTATAATATATATATATATATATATATATATATATATTAACCGGCCACACTCCCCGAAAATCATGAGAATTTTTTAGGCTTTTCTTCATCTTCTCCAAACTCTTCCTCCTCTTACTTGCATGTCTTGATTTCTTCATCCACCAACCATCAAAGCTTATGATCTTATACTCAAATTAAAGCTTGTCCTAAGTCCTATCAAAGCCCCATAACAATCATATCATCTAGCCTCAAGGATTTCCTAAGGATGGACTTGAAGGAGCTAAGGTGATTGGTGGGAAAGTTTTGAAGTTCAACCATCATTGAGTAAGTGATTATCTTTGAGTAAGTGATTATCCTTTCTTGAAGTTAAGCTAGTTTTCACTGTTTTAAGCCATTTCATGAAGTGTGAATGCATGGAGAGTCATTGAGCATGCTTAGTTTATGGTCAATAATATGATGATTGGTGGGGTTTTGATGTTTGATAGTGAGTAGACAAAGGTTTGATATTAGGGACTATGATGATTTGGGTTCGGTTTTGAGGTTATTTGAGGTAGTGAACAATGTTGGAAAATTATGAAACTTGGCAGCCTTGTAGGTGCTTGTATGAGAAACAAATTTTGTTTATTAAGATTTTGCAATACTGCCTGGAAATTGAATTATAAGGCTCGGATTATGGTGTCTGTGTATTGAGGTTCAAATCTGGAATTTTGATTAGAAGGTTGAATTCGAAATGGTTAAAGCTCGAATTGGAAAAATTTTGCTAGGGATCATTTTTAGCCTTATGAATTAGCTTTCTAATGGTTTTGGAATCACTTGAATTGGTTGAATATTGTGGAAGTTATGCCTGTTTTCCCAAAGTGTCGCATTGCTGGAAATGCAAAACAGGGGAGTAACGGGTTCATTTTTGGCAGCCTATTTCGAGGGGCATAACTTTGCCTTAGGAAATCCAAATTGGCTCATTCTTGAGTCTAAATTGTAGGGTTTGGATCCCTCTACAACTTTGTAGAAGAAACGAAATTGAGATTTTAATTAAAAACTAGAGAAAAAAATGACCATATTTGAGACTGCATAATGATTTCCAATAACAGGATGCCTTTGGTAATACTTGGGAATCAACTTGAAATTTGAATAGGATAGGAGTCGAATTTGAAAAGGGTTCTCTAGGAATGAATTTAAGTACTTGGAACCATCTTTCTAATAGATGTGATTTCATTGAATTTGGTTGAGAATTGAGCAAGATGTAATTGTGTTTGTGAAGCCTAGTTATATGGTCAAGTTGGAAAAAAAAATAAAAAAGAAGGGAAGCTTAGTAACTAAAGGATTATGCTTATCTAAACCCTCTAGTTGAGCATGTAAGGTCATAGAATCTCCGTAACAGCCCTAGTATATTAAAGTTACCATTTTTCCCCTACTAAGCTAAAATTACAATTTTTGCCCCTGGATGCGGAAATGATTAATTAAGCTCCATAAAGGGTATTACAAATCTGAAACTCGTCCTGCAACTATGTAAGGCATAATTAATTGTGTTAAGTCCTTGACATTAGACTGTGGGTCTGGGTTACGTGCTTTTTGTGGTTTATTCTATTTTTAATCTGATTGTTTTGATATTTTTGTTTATTACTTTGGTTTGTATTTTTAATTATGATCCTGGTTTTAATGATTTTCCTTGTGATGGATATGCTTCACAATCAGACGGCTGAGACGCTGATCGAGACATCGGCTAGGCTCACAGTGGATAGGCTATGGGGGTGTACGAGTCCCCTGAACTGTGAGTGGGCTGTCTTCAACGGAGAACCCGTTGAGGAACTTTTTCATATTGTTTTATTTATATAATTTACAAATGGTTTTATCAAATGATTTTGGGTGCATGAATTACCTGTGAATATGATTTTGAATTGTTGATAAGCATACGGGGACTTGTGGACTGGCGCAGTCCAGCGAGTATGTATGGCCTGGGTTGGTTGTTATACTAGCTAGTAGTTGGACTCATTTGACGGAGCATGGTTTGATTTGGATCCACATGGTTCGTCGCTCCAGGCCCGACACGCCATATATTTGCACCGATTCAGCGTGTGCATGGGGGAGCTAAACTGGGTGTGCTGCGGCCACCACGCAGTACCGGACCCAGGCCAACGTCATGGGGATGGGCTTGTTTGGGAAAAATAAGGAAATCATATTTTTACTAGTATTATTTGATTATGACCAAAATGCCCCTGACGGTTCCGGAGGTTGACTCGGGCCAAAGTCACTCTGGATAGGTTTTAGTGGCAGCCCAGGTTTTATAAAATGATAACTGATTTTGTATACTCGTTTTGATTGATGATATTGTTTTTTAAAATTGTTGGTTTTTTCCAAATGGTTTTTGGTTATGAGTGCACCCCACCCTCTCGAGTTTTCTTTTGAGTGTGGCTCACTCACTGAGTACATTCGTGTACTCACCCCTCAAATTCTTGTTGACTTTTCAGGGTAGTTAGGATCAGCGTTTTCCTTCACGATCGAGTCGTGGCGTAGGCAGTGATCCCTCCATTTAGAGGTACTTCTCACTACGTGATGGGTCCCACTGGCAATTGTCTTTGTTTTTACTATCTCTTGTTCCTCGTTTTTCTTTCACATCGATTTTCGGTTTTCTCTATTGACTTGTGGTTTCGGTTTTTAAATGTTGCAGCGTTTTTACTACCGTATTTGTTTTTAATGTTTCCGCTTTTACTCTGATTTGCAAACCTCAGTATTTCAGATTTATACTCAGTTCATGTTTTCGGTATTTTTATCTGGTATTGACGTTTCGTGGAGCCTTGGTGCACGTGACCGGCTGGCACGTTTTTCGAGGTAACACGACGGTTGTTCATGCTAGACTTCCGGCTCGGGGCGTGACAACTTTGTTGGTATCAGAGCATCTGGTTTATTTGAGCTTCCAAGGAAATCATATATCGATTACTGTTGGAAAGTTGTACACACGACCACAAAAGTCAATACGTTTCTTACTGTGGCACAAGTCACTAATGTATGAAATTAGGACTGATATTAATCAATTAGCGATTGCTCTTCATACTCATCGGTTGAAGGAGCACGAGAAAACACCTGCCCCCTGATCTGTAGCAAGTCACACCCATGTTTGCTATTAAAAAAAAAAGAATATTTAGTTAGACATATATATCTAGTTGTGAATAATAAGTGACTCAATTTAAGTTTAATATTGAATGAAACTTTATAAAGTTATCATAATGGAGCTTAATTGGACAGTTAAACAGAAAGATTATTTATGGATTAGAAATGATGATTTAAGTAACGATATAAGATGATTATATTTTGGTGATTATAGATCTTGCAAGGATCAAGTGAAATGTTGAAAGATTAAATTTTTCCAAAAGGAATAATCAAGTAAAACTTTGAGGGTATGGGTTGATTCTCACGGGAAAAAGATTTGATGATTCATGAAGATTTTGAGAAGTTTGAGAACTTCAAGTATGATTACAAATTTCAAGGATGTAGTGGAAGTCGATTACTGTTCTTTAAAGGAAAATTGATATGTATGCTTGGATATATGTGATATAGAGATTAACATGTTGATGATATTGTTGAGATTGTTTTGGTATATATATATATATATATAATGAGGATACAGGTTTGATTCAGAAGTAAGATGACATAGGTAATTCAAAAGTCGTAGGACATTTGGATCGTTGAGAGGAAATAAATTCTTGTAAAGTTGATGGTTAAGTTTAGCAAGAGAAGTAAGGTGATAGTATGTTATAGTAGAAAGCTCATTATGATGGTTATGCTGCTTGAGATTATTAAAGAAATATGGATTATATTTATACTGAGGCAAGTTGTAATGTAAAATTGGAGATAATGTTTGAGCTCAAGAATTTAAGTATTGAGAAATATGTTTGAATTTTGTGTGATTGAATATTTGAAAGCTCTTAAATAGAGTTAGAGAAAGATTTCAGTCATGAAACTCAAATCGTATAAATTTTGGACGAATAAGGAAGGGGTTGTAGGAAGTAAACTAATTCTGATGACCAAGAGGTTTTTAGGGAAATGACAATGTGGAGGAAGTGACTTGGGAGTTCAAGTCTATAACGAAGAAATTTTATCCGAAATTATTTTTATTGTTAGTGAGCAAAAATTTTGAGGACAAAATTTATTTTAAAGGGGGTAGAGCTGTGATACCCGTCCCTAGTTATTAAGTTCACTAGACTAAGATCATCATTTACTAAGGAATTAATTGTTGTAATGGAAGTCAAAATTGAAACAATATAGAAGTAATTAGCAATTTGAAAAGAAGGGTTGAATTGAAGGAGATACAAATTAGAGGACATATATTCTAAAAAGATATTTTTGGGGTTTTCATGAAGAAATGAAATTAGTTATGGCTAATTGAATATGAGAATATTATCAAGAAAACAAGAAATTGGTAAATTATGAATTATGTGGATTAAATTATCAATATCAAATGATTGAAGGAAAAAGAAAGGAGGGCTAAATTGAAAAGAGATTAATTATCAAGGGCTATGTTAACAATTACACCCAACTTATTTAAACACCTATGCAGATCATGAAAAAACAACAAGGAGAGTGAAAAATGTGCAAACTCCAAACAACAAAAGATAAGCAACCTCCAAATCAACTAAAAGATACTCCTTGTTCTTTGAACGTCAATGAAGGCCATGAAACGGACATTTGTGGAGCAATGCAATCCGATAACCAAAAAAACTGCTGAAAGCTTCCATTCAATGCTTAACAAGATCACTTGTTCCATTTTTTAGGTGCTTCAATGCTCATCCAATTTAACCCTTTTCTTGTCAGGAATTCTTAAAATAAAGGTTGAACCAAGGTCATAGCTCAATTTTCTTTTGCCAAGTTAGATATCAAGTATTTTGGGTTTGATCCTTTTTCTTCTACCAAGGACATTTGGCAGTGATCTTTTCTTTACGTCTTCATCGTTCGCTTTCACACAACTCAAGTCAAACCTATTCTTTTATCCTTGTCTTTTTTGAAGTTGAGAGATTTCTCTACTCATTACATGAATCAAGTATTTCTTACCTTTGTTTTGAACATGCTTGGCCAAGGTATTACTTACCACTTGCTCTTTACATTTTGCCTTAAAGATAAAAGCAGCCCCTTTAGCAACATCATCTAAGTTCTCCAACTGAGTATTCTTGGAAACATCTTGAACAACTTTTTGACTTAAGCATGATTTTGGTGAGTTAACCCACTCCTCTGAAAGATTGTCACAACTTGACATTTGGATTTTTTGAGCAAAAGAACTTTTACCCACTGATTCCTGCACCACTAAATCTTTGCTTTCCACCAAAGATGAGTATTGATCTTGAAGATTGCTTTCATTCTTTCCTTGACTACAACCTCTTGGCTTTGAGAGTTGATAAAAAAGATCTTGACTTGCGAGGTTGAATTTCTCTTTGCACATACAACTTGTAAGTAAGGTTTTCATACCCCTTAGTATCACAAGTTGAAAAGTTGCACTTAGACTTAGGGTGCCCTGGTTTCCCACAGTTGTGACAGACCAAGACGCTCTTCTCCTTCTTGAATTTGATCCAAATTAATTTCTCATCATCATGAAGCAAGAAGGTGGCAATTCTGTCAGATAAGAAAACATTTTTTGAGTTGATGAGACTGATGGTGTTAGGTTGTTGGCTTTCAACCTTAACTGTACTTGATCCTTGTATGCCATCCATGTAGAAATCCTCTTTTTTGAAGCTGGATTTCTTTAATTCTTGGTTTTCTTTTTGCAAATAGACCACCCTTGCCTCAAGTTCTTAGTTTCTTGTCGTTAAGACTTGGATGTATGATTCCATTTCCATTAATCTCCCTTTCTCCTGCTTTATGGTCTTGTTTTCGATACTCATGGATGTAATATTAGCCTGAAAGTTATTGATGTCCTCTTTAAACTTAAAGATCAAGTCTTCGAGTTTTTTTATTTTTATTTTTTAGTCAAGAATTCCACTAGAATTCTTCTTGACAAAACCAGGGAAATACCGTGTCACCACTCTCTGCAGAATAGTCGGAAATGAAAGTTTTTGACTTTCTGGACAAACTGATGGATCCAAATTTTCTTGATACTCATTAGCCGTTCCTCCCACACAAATCTCTTAAAATAGCTGTAATTCTTTCATAAAAGAAAATGGAAAGTTACCTTCAGCTTCCTCGCTTTCCTCGTTATCTTCCTCCTCTTCATTGTCTTCATCTTCATAACTGTCTGAAGAAGAGTAATCAATCCAATCATCATCATTTTTTGGAATGAAATCCAATATAGGCTTTTTAAGCTTTTCTTCTTGCTTTAAGCGTTTCTCCTTCTTAACCTGACTGCTTTTGGAGGATTGTCCTTTGCAAGACAAAAAAATCTTTCATTATCTCAAACATGATTCAAGACCAAAACTCAATAGCTCCTTTTTTTTCTTTTTGTTTTTTTTTTTTTTGAAAAGTAGATAAATCAACAAAGGCCAAAGAACATGACGATAAAGGCTAAGTTTTTGGCTAATAGCTATAACTAGAGAAAGGAGTAAAAACAAGCACAAGGGAGAAAAATGACAAACAGTGAGGACCACCCATAGTTATACTTTATCTATAGACAAAGGAATTAAATAGAAAGGGAAACAAAAGTCACGGTGTGTGATTGAAGACCGAAACAAGGGGCAAAGGGTAGATTTTTTGCTTTTTGACAGATTAAAAGGTTTTAAAACAATGGGGATGAGGGAAAGTGATTGCAGGTAAGAACAGGTTCAAGAGATTAAACCAATGATATAGATGAGAGAAGGGATGTTGAAATTTCAAATCTAGAAAGATTGAAGCAGATATGAGAGAAACTAATGCTAGAGGGAGGATGGGGAGAGATCGGGCTTTGAAAAAATGGTGTTTTTGTGGCCATCCAGCACCACCGGGTGGTAACCACCGGCGGGTGGTGGACGCCGATGGCTATGGTGGTGGTTGGCACGAGTGAGGAGACATCGGCGTTGGTTGTTGAGGAGACATCGACGTTGGCTGTTTCTTCACTTTTTTTTCCATGAACGTGAATCTAAAGGATATAAAATCTTCCATATTCTTTGCCTGCACAAAATTTATTTTGATTTTTAATAAACTTGTTCACTGCCTATTGAAACTCGTATGTTATGCCCTAACTCTAATAGTGTGTTTGGACTAATTGCTTTGAAGGGGGATGTGATGGGATGAGACAGGAATGGCTGTTTTATTGGTTTGGTTCTCCAAAATCCTTATAAGTCCACTATTTTTGGTACCGGAGTACCAATGAAGCTTTTATTTATAAAATGCTAGACGTTTCCTCCCTTTCGTTCCATTCGACATTTTAAACTATTCAAACAAGGATTGATCCTTCCTTTCCTTTCCTTTAAGGAATCCTCCTTTTCCATCATTTCGTTTTCTTTACTAATCTTCCAAAAAAAAATTATTCAAACACACTGTAAAGTAAGAGTATGTGACAAAATGTCGCATCGTCTCAAAATAATATAGATCAAGGATTGATATTTATAAAAAAAAAAATTAAATAAAACATAAACAAGTAAGCCCTTACTGTGGACACGACTTTAGGGACTACTCATAGGTAGCTTGAGACCTGAGTAACCAAGATAGTGTAACCGCCAAAATAAAGATTACAAATATAAAAATTGTCAAAAAAAAAGTTTAAAAATAAATAAATAGAAGTTATAAATCGATGGCATTGCTAATGGACCCTATACGTAGCGTGTTAATCAACTGACGATCAAAAACTAGAAAGGATATACTCACATATATAAAACATTTGCACTTATAACTAAACTAAAACCAATATGTGGAAAATCATATTATGAACCTAAAAATGAGTTGGTGATGGAGGATGAGTTGCCAATGAAAAGAACTCCATGATTATAACCATCAATTGGGGAGTATCGAGGGCAATATAGTCCTATAATGAAACAGCTCTAGTATACTTATTAGTAACCACTCCTCTGTGTTCGCCTAGTTTGGGTTTAAGACCGTGCAATGGAACATGTCACACCCAAAACCTTAATTGGCTCCCCTATGTGCCTTCCTGTGTATAAGGCACAACACCATGCCTTTAAAATTATAGTTCATGTCTTGTTTAATAGTAATAACAATGATGATGTGAATGGAGAAAACCATTGTTCAGAAAGCTTCACCCTCATAGTGGGCCAATTCGGTTCGAACAAGGTTAACTTATAAATATACAAAAAAAAAAGTGTTCGCATCTGCTCACAATCATAACACTTGCTCATAAGTAATCACTAAATGTATGTGGATTTGGAAGTTGCCAGTTCCTGAGCGAGTTCGTTTCTTTTGCTGGTTATTATTCCTCAATAGCTTAAATTCTTTGGAACGTCTTTATTCCAAAGGTCTTATCTTGAATCCTGTATGTCGGTTATGTGAGGGTGAAATGGAGTCAAATGAACATATTTTTCGATCTTGCCCGTTTGCACATGGTATTTGGGAATGTGTTAGCCGGCGGTTTGGTGTTGCTCTTGATGTTTCCCATGCGTTTGGAGATTGGTTATCTTCAAATTGTACAAAGCAGATTAAGGTACGTGATGGTTTTTATTGGCATTCTTTTTTCCCTCTTTTGCTTTGGGGTTTGTGGAAAGCTCGAAACGATCTTATCTTTAATGATAAAGTGCCAGTCGCAGATCAAGTTATTTCTTACGCAGTAAAGCTTACTAAGGAGGCTGGTCAGGTGTTCTTTCTGGTTAAGGAGACTGTTGGTTCCTCGGGGCAATTAGTTAAATGGAATCGTCCTCCGAATGGTTGTTACTTGCTTAATTCGGATGGTTCTAGGCGACATTCGGATAATCATGCCTCTGCAGGAGGACTTATCCGTGATACTACTGGTAATTGGATTGCAGGGTTTATGGTGAATATTGGAGTTACAAGCAGTTTGGAGGCCCGAATTATGGGGTGTCCGACAAGGCTTAAAGCTTGCAAAGGAAAGGGGTATGCACCTTTGATAGTAAAATTAGATGCTGCTGTGGTGGTTCATTTCTTACAGAGTACTATAATTGATACACATCCATGTTATACCTTGGTGCGTGATTGTTTAGAGCTTGTCAAGGGGGATTGGATTGTTGAGATTCGCCATATTCTTCGCGAAGGTAATAGATGTGCATATCGTTTGGCTTTGTTGGCTCATGAGGCGAGTCATGGTGTCACGGTGTGCAATAAGCCGTCTGATCAACTTATGCATTTGCTTGAAGAAGACCAGCTTGGGGTTGGCATCCTAAGACCATAGTACTTGCCACTTCCCTTTTACTTTCTGATACTTTTGTAGCAAAAAAATCACTAGGATCAACAAAAACATATCAATGACCCGTGAGAAACACCTCATGAGGTTCGTATGAAAAGTTACTAATTATAATTTGAATAAATTCGATGACATTTAGTACTATATTGAGCAATTTTAAAGGTTTGGTATTAAATTGAGCAATTTAAGTTCATGTAACGGAAATCGCTCTGAAAAATAACTAAATTGAATGAAATCGATAGATTTAGTACTAAATTAAACAACTTTAAATGTTTGACACTAAATTCAACGTTTTGTGTACTAAATTAAATTTTTTGGGTAGAGTTACTTCAGAGTTCAGAGTTGATCAATTAATTCACACGCTCCAATAAAGAGAGTGGGATTTAGGTAGCGGGTAAGATAGCTCTCTCCTAGTCAGCAGATAGAGGTTATGTTGGTTAGCTGTCGCTTCTGTCTCCCTCTGCTCTTCCTTCTTTCTGATAAAAAAAATATAAATCCTTTAATATTATCTTAATATAATTCTCTGATCACCAACACCAGATTATATTACAGGTATGTCAAAATCTAACTTTAATTAATTTAATAAACCCTTCAAGCAGAACAAGTCTATGAAATCTTTATTTTTCCCTCTTTTTCATGCACATTCTCTGATACCCTGTTTTTCTTTTCTGCTTAGTGCATCAGTTCGTTTAAGCTTTGTTGAGTTAAAGTTTCCTGATTTTTTATCTGGGTATTTTCAGTGCAATTCAGTCTTTTTAAGAATGTTAATTAAAACGTGCTTATCAACTAATCAATTTCAATTTAAGGCAGCCCATGTTTATAATTATGATTATCTATATTCTTAAAGCTTTGATTAGTAGTTTGAAGTTTGAACTCAGGGCTCTAACATCCATCTTTTATGGAAAATATTTGGTTTATGTCACTCATTATTGACCCTTCTTACTGATCAGCTATGATAATTTTTTTATCCTTCATTGTTTCCTTTTTCCTGGTTTTCCTCCTCTTGCTACCCCTTTTCGAATGCAAAATCATGAGGGTTGATTTTGTATCATCTAACTTAAAGTTTGCTTGAATTTTGAACTTTTTGATGTATTTTGTTTTATATTAGTTAAGTACTTCAGTTGCATTCTTTAATGTAAGTCAAGCCCCTTTTTGCACTTTAAGCCAAAAAGTTTGATAATCTTGCTTCACGCTTGCATTGTTTGAGTTGCATTGTTCCTTAGAATGAAAGATAGTTAAAGTTTTTGCTTGGGAAGGATTGTATGAACTATGGCTGTCCCTAGGCTCATCCTTCTATTACCTTTTTTGACCTGATCTCAGAGTTGTTATGATGCATTGAGCATGTCTTGGAGTAGATTAAGGCACATTACTTGGAATTAGAAAGTTTAACTTTTTAAACTTCAATTCCACTAGTATAGCTCTGGTATTTTAGCAATGGGCAATTGCAATTTGGCTATGTTAATGTTAAGATGATTTTAGCTGATATTAGAAAATTCAAGATAACAAATTGTATACAGAACATGGTATTTTAATTAGATGTTAGAAACTTCCAAGAAGTTTTTGGCTTTCATCTTGTACCTATGCAAGGATAGATGAGAGGTTGGGACCGACCACCGAGGATTATTCACCTCAGAATCTTCCATAAGTAACACTTCCCCAAGATGATAATTCCTGTTATCTCTTTCTGACATCACCCTTATCTTAGCCATCTCTCCCAAAGAAATGGTGTTGTACAAGGAATTGCAATGGTTTCGGCATTATAAAGTGTTGAATGAACAAAGATGATATCTATCTTCTCAAGCTACAATCAGTAAGGCTGGCTTTTAAAATTATATTTTGATACCTTTCATTCTCTTTGGCTTTATCTCAGTGAATTCTAAGACAATGTACACTGGTGGTTACACTGCTGAAATTACAAGCTTGTCTCCTAAGGCTACTGAGAAGGATATTCATGACTTTTTCGCTTACTGCGGGGCAATTGAGCATGTCGAGATCATCAGGTAGCCTTTTGGTACTCAGTTTTTGGTCATTGCTGGGTTAATCACACATCAAATTACTCTCCATGATAATGAATTTTCTCTTTTGCTTAAATTGGACTTATTGTTCACTGGTTCTTTGAGAAAAAAAGTCAAAAGCTAAAAAATTTTCTGTCTGAAATGATTCCTTGTTGGATAGTCAATAATCTCAATATCAATTTTATGGAAAATCAATCTCTTTCATTAGGATTTTTTCAATATGTAATTCCCATAATTTGTATGCATGTAACTTGGCAGCAAGTGGCCTTTTCCTTTTCTGTGACCAGATTTCTTGAAATGAGGTAGGCTGTATAACCAAGCTGTTTGATTTTACTTGTAGTTTTCGACTTTTTTAGGGAAAGTCAAAAGTGAGGAGGTCTTTTATCTATAATGCTTTCTTGTTGGTTACTTGGTACTTTCAATGTGGTTAATGGAAATCAATCTCTTTAACAGGATCTACTCTGTTATGATTTTAGTATGTTTACGAATTCAACTTAACAGCGACTGACAATTTCCGTTGTCTGTCATATGTTTTAAATTTATGAGAGTCTTGCACCAGAATCAAGCAGTTTACTTTTACTTCTTTGAACTTCATAAACCTGTATTGCAATGTGATAACTGATGGACATTAGCTTAAACTTGATCATTCTTTAAACCTAAAATGAGAGTAATAAATTCTTACACTGATAGAAGTATGTGATCTCTTTGATTTTGTTATTTCTTGAAATTCAAGCTTTGATGAAGATAACTGCTTTCTTTACTGAAAACAGATGTGGTGAACATGCATGTACAGCTTATGTGACATTTAGAGATGCCTATTCGCTGGAAACTGCAGTCTTACTCAGTGTAAGCTCTGATTCTTACTTCAGAGAGGAAAGTAAATGCCATTTCTTTTCTTAAAAAAAAAAAAAGAATGTGAGTCAGTTCTTTTTGCTAACCTGGATAGGTCTGATCCTTTCTTTCCTTTCCTCAATATCATTGTTCTGGTTTTGATATCTAAGCATAATGCCCTGTGTGAATGATAAATGTATTAATTCTGGTATGAACACCGGCATACCTAATTATTAGATTTACAAGTGGGTTCAAACTCATTGGTATTCGTCTAATCCTGTGATTTGACTTTAGCACAAGTACGTAGATAAAGTTTTCAAATTCAACATGTTCTGTGTCTGTAAAGAGCATAGAACTTTGTTTGATGTCCTATATGGTTCAAGGAACTTGGTATGAATCTGGTGCATCAGCTCATTTAATTTAGCCTTTTGCAGGCAAGCCGCAAACCTTTATCTTCTCTTTAACTGGTAAGATACAATGCTTGGTGACTTGAATGTCAGAAAACAGATTATTAGATATATGATAATCAAAATTGCTCTCTGACTAACTTCTATTTTCCTCATGGAAAATGCTTGCTCTTGTCTTTTTTGGTTTTGTGAAACTTGGATAAGGTTGTGTTAAGAAATGGGTTAATATCTCCTCAGAAATATTTGAAATCCAAATGTGATTGCTTCCTAATTTACATAAGAATAAGTAATAAGCATACTAAATTCACGGATGAAGATATTGATCTGAGTGACTTCTTAAGGAACCAGTGACTTCTGGTATGGAGACTCATTGAATAAGACTTCCACATTTTCCAATTTGAAAATAGAACAGATCATTGCAAAGATAATAGCTTAAAATCTTTCAAACCAGTACAGAAGATCTTGAGTATCCTGAAATCTGGTATCTTCTTCCTCTATTTTCCTTGTTTAGTGAGTTAATGATGAGTGACGATTCGGTTTTTTGTTCAGCACAGAAGAGGGGGAGGGGGAATGACTCCTTGATTTGTTGATTTTTGTTTTGCTTTTTAGATGTAATCCAAACTAAAGTTGCAGGGATGTACCGAACATTCGCAACTTAACATCATGCATCCTTCCTCCCTGATATTTTGTGCAGCTATTGCTTCTCTAATCAGATTCCAAATCTTGATTTGTAGGGAGCTACAATTGTTGATCAGACTGTATGCATATCAAGGTGGGGTTCATACATAGATGAAGCATATCCTTGGGTTGGTTCTTTATTGAGCACTCAAGAAGATACTTACTCAACGGTATGCGCTAGTTCCTTTGATGAGAAAAGCAAGTTGATTGCTTGGTCTTTACTAAACCGCATATGTTACTTATTGGACTCAATGGTTGGTATATCTTGAATAGTTGTGTGAGTATCTAAAAACTTGTGAAGAACAGGATAAAAAGTAATATAAGTGTTTAATACAGGAACAAGTTGTCAATGTCTCAGTCTACTGCTAGAGTCATTATGCAAGATGAAATGGAATTATAGGATTACTTTTCATGATAAAGGAATTGGGAGATAACCACAAGTCCTCAAGTTAGAATAATCTGAGGTCTCTGCATCAGTCTCATCCACTGTTTTGCATGATTCGGTTTAGTGTTGCTGGTTTGGACATGTGAAAATTTTTACTTTTCTATTACCAAAGAAAAAGTTGTCTAATTATATAAAAACTTCATGTAAATATAATATTTGTATTTTTGGTATCCCTAATTATTTGATGTGATTCCTGTGAAATGATTTTGCATGTATAGAATAAGGTATTGCAATTTCTGGTTTAAGTTCTTCTCTATTTGTCATGAAGCTAAATCATCAATAATCTTAGCAGGTTACTCATGTGGACCATTTTGTGTCTACTCCCGGAGAAGCAGTTACTGTTGTCAAAACAATGCTAGCCAAGGGATATGTTTTGGGCAAAGATGCTCTTATCAAGGCCAAAGAACTTGATGAGTCCTACAAGGTCTCGGCTACTGCAGCAGCCAAGGTTGCTGAGCTTAGCAATAGAATTGGCCTAACTGATAAGATCAACACTAGTATGGAAACGGTTAAATCAGTGGATGAGAGGTATCATGTTTCAGACATCACCAAATCTGTTGCATTAGTTACTGGGACTGCAGCTGTAACTGTAGGAAAAACTGCTGTAGCAGCTACCAATGCTGTAGTCAATAGCACCTATTTTGCCAAAGGAGCACTTTGGGTTTCCGGCATGTTGAGCCGTGCAGCGCAAGCTGCTGCTGATTTGGGTAGCCATGGAGGCAAACAGACAGAATAAGTTTCACACCCTAACACCCTTTTTCATATTTTCTTTCCCATCTTTTCTATTGCATAAAAATAAAGTCTTCTGTTTCATACAAGTCTAATGTACACAACTGTACAATGACTAGAAGTTAAGTCCTTCCTTGATTGCAGCAGATCAGATGGGTGTAAATGTAACATGACATTTTAAAGTCATTATTCGGTTAATTTGATGCATAACTTCATGTTTTGAACTGTCTAAAGAGGAAAGGAAATATCAAATGTCTACCACCATCACTTGTCTGGAATCAGGTTTCCTATATGTTTAATTTCGAAGGTGACCTCACTTTTGTAATGTAGGAAATGGATCTGATGTTTCTGCAGTTTGTTGATGACATTGACTCATAACATATCTATTTTGAGCTTGTTCTGCTCCGTTGAATGCGTGATTCTGTTCCCATACAGCACCATCATGAAGCCCTGATTCTCTTTCTTGGATTGTGATTGCATTTTTGGTGATTTTCCCTTGCTGGTGTGTGAATGCAATAAAAATCATGTCTGTTCTTTTTGATTAGGACTCGGGAGTTAGAGACCCTGATCGACAAGGACTCACTTAAACTTGTTTGAAATCATTTTTAGCTGATCCTGAAAGCCAAAATAGTTGACTAATAATCACTATCTTTCAGAAAAGGTTATCATCCAAAACAGAAATCTAGATTTCAACATTTTCCATTTACATAAATCTAGATTTCAACAAGTATTTTGTCTCAAAATCATTTGTGTGCCAGTGCCACATCTTATCATTCCTGATTAGTCCCAAGCCACTTCAGCAGATTAGAGACAGGGTTTAGATTTTAATACACGAAATTAGAGTTATTTTATCACACACATATTTTGAAAATTTCTACAAAATTTAGGGCAATTATTAGATTTGATTAACCTAATTAAATATAGTGTTCTGATCAGTACTTTTAGCCCCAGGCCCAAAAATAAATAGAATGTACCTTTAGCCCATTTCTAAGCCATTAAGCCCATTCATTACTTAGCATTAATCTCTGTAAAGCTTGTCTAATGTCTATTTTGTAGTTGTAGAGAAGAAAAGAGATTGGGTTGATCCAGATTTGATCATGATGTTATCACAAATGGAGAGCTGGGCCAACTGCCCAACTCATTTCGATCCGTAATAGTTACTAAATTGGATACAAATACATGTAGTTTATTTATACTAAAAAAAATAAAAATGGTTTGCAACTAAATCTTTTTTTTTTTCCATTTTTTCCTCTGCAAATAGGATATTTTAACAAAATAAATTGTTGCAAGGTGCTGAAGATGATGTAGTGTTGGAAAAGGATTTAGCATTGCAACATATGTTCTTGTTTGAAAATTGAATTATGTTTGTAATAGCCTGATGAAACGTTAATCAATATTATTAATCTTTCTTTATTTGCTGCAAAATATATAATAATCATAATTAAAGTTACTTAGATATTAAAATTCCTTGTAGTTCATTTGTGACATTGGTTTCAGCCTTTCAGGGTTGTGGGAGGGAGGGGTGCGAAGAGTATATGAAGTATGAACTTGTTTTAGGGATAAGTAGTGTTTATGATCTAAGTTCTAACCCATGCTATTGCAATCATTTTATTATCTGGCATGACCAAATATGGAAATTTTTCACTAATTTGAGAGCATGAACACTTTAGCTAAAGCTAATACCATGCATTAATAGTAATCGAAAACACGGAGAAGAAAGCAACAGACCATGTGGCCTTAGGATTGAAACTAGAATTGAAAGGCCAGTTCATATTTCTTTCTGTCCCTTTGACACAGCCTGTTAAAAGGTCCATTTTTTTCTTATCCAGATATTCATTACAATTCATGTTTCTGAACAAAACCCAAATTGGCATTTGTGTACTAATCATATAATTAACCGTGTTTCTTTTAATTGGCAGAAGGCAGAAGGAAATTTTAGACATTTATGGTTTGGGGGAATTAGAACTTAGAAGTGTTGTATTTTTGGTATGTCTACTGATCAGTGTCATTATTTGTTTCTTGATATGCCATATAATTATATTATTTCAACTAATCTTCTGTTACTAAATAATTTCCTAATGGCTCTGTTCATTATCCTTTCTACTTGATTACCATATAACCGAATAATGTTCCCAGTTAAGCTGCTGTGTGTAGCTGATTTGGGTAGCCATTGAAATAAAAGAATTCAGACTTAACTTTCACATAATAACATCCCTTCTAGTTGTTTTTTCCTACTGTTTTTTGCATAAAGATAAATAACCCTCTGTTTCATATACATATGTAGTGTTTGGTCTACCCTGATTTTAGCAGGTTAATTTGTTCATCTAATAATTTGATACACATGACTTAAATCCTTGATAACTCTAACATGTCTGAAAAGGAGGAAAGCAAATGAGATCACATGTCCACCACTTGTCTGGGATCTGGATTTCCTGTTTGTTTGGTTTAGAAGGTGACTCCACATTTGTAATGTAGGTAATGGATCTGATGTTAGAGTTTTCTTCAGTTTGCTGATGACATTTAATTGACTTATGTCCAAATTCTTTTCACTTCAGCTTGTTTTGCTCCACTAAATGCGTCATTTTATTCTATTCCCATATCGGCAAAAATCTTTGTTTCAATTTCTGGTCTTTGCCCTATCTTTTAAGTTTTAAAATTCAATCTGGTGTGTATGAATGCAAATCATAGTCCGTGATGCACAAGGACTCATTTAAAAGCAGGTCCAGCAACGAAGTTGTAAAATTCTTTGCATTATTGACCGGTCTTGCAAGGCAAATTATGTTTTATACCATTACCAACTAGAAAGCCTAGCCCATTCATATATTTGACTACCCTTTTGCATCCAATTGAAAAATCTAGATTTCAACATCACCATTTTTTTAATTTTCAATCTTTTCCATTTGTGCTTCAAATGTATATATACCGCATATATAGTTGTTGCTTTCACATTAAAGAAGCCGGCTTAATAGTGCTTGCTACCTTTTGGTCTCTTTTGACTAATAATATGGGATTGAAATTCTGATCAATAAAATTTAAAAACTCCATATTCTGTCCAAAGAACTCGCGTACTCCTAATTACTGAAACTAAGAGTCTAACACTCTACCAACAAACCACGTGGTTGATGGCAAAAAATGAGGGCTTTGGCGTCGGACTAATATCTGATTATCTTAATACCCTTCTCCTCACTTGTCTCTACCAATCTAATTTGACACATTAGTTTCTGCAAAAGGCACCAATCAAGCACACCCTGATGTGCTACTCTTGAGCTATATTTAAGTTCCCTGTCCATATTATAGACTTACTTGCGCCTTAATCCACCAACTATGCATCCCAAAAAGAAGAAAATTTGCAGAAAGCCAAACCAACAGTTAAGTGCTATATTAGGAGTAATTTAATAGAATTAAATCTGATTATGTGTCAAGTACAAGTGGCTTTCCTTTGGTTATTAGAAAAATCAAATTAGGCCAAAGGTGTCAATTTTATCAAAGATAGTGACTGGCCACAAATATATATGATTAGATTGCAAAAGAAAGTATATAATTGCTAAAAGCCAGAATCAAACCAGCTTGGGCTCCTCTTTCTTCATCCATGATTTTGCGCTACAAAGCTCACAACAAGACAAATAGAACCACTATTATCAAGCGATATTGAATATAAGGTCGTTTCTCATAAATGGGGCCTCATTAAAAAGCTGTAACATATAGATGACTTATTAACCTTTTTTTTCCACTCCCTTAAATTAATGGAACTGTTTTAGGGAAACATTTATGGTACACATATCTGATTTGAAGGGCTTTGTTCACCATTTGAGCTGCATTCCTTTGAGCACTAATTTGCTTCTATATATGATTGGTTTCTTGATTTGATAGAGAAAATGGCAATTATCCTGTTGGGATTTTCTAGCTGAAGGCCCCCCACATGAATGTGAAAGCAATGAAATGATATAAATTGGGGAGATAGGGAAGGTGTGAAGAAAGTGAGCAAAAACTAGCTTGGGTTTATGTTACTTGTAGTTATATTTGATGTCATTTAGCAACACTGTCTTTTTATTAATGGCATTGAGCTAATTTCTATTTCTTTTTAAAGCATCTCACATGATCCTATGCTCCACCCTACTGCACAAATTTCAAATCTATGTATCAAAATTCATTAGATACCTATGGAAAATTCTTAGCCTCCTATGGCTCAACGTATAGCCCGTGATTTCACCAGTCAAATTTTGATTAACTTTAATTTTTGGACCGTCAACTAAAACTGTTGTCATTTTCTTGCTTGAATCCATTATACAAATTATAAAATTGAATGGGGAATTTTTTTTTTTTTAATTATAGAGTTTGAAGTTTCTTGGAATTCAAGTGAGAGATGTACTAATGACTAATGAGTAACTGATATACCGTCCTTTTAATTTGGAGTAGGAGATATTGAATGGAATAAATGCCCCTTTTTGGGGTTGATGTGTAGCTCTCAAAGATAGAAATGGTCCTCCCTAGCCATGGCGTTGAAAGTTGAAAACTTAGAGTGAACCTAAGGGAAACAACCCTTCTTCTTCATCTTCAATAGCGCGGTTTTGTTGATAGCGTGTTGGATTCTTAATTTTCGTAACCGGAAAATGGGTTTTTTAGTCCAAAGAAACAGGATTGACCTTGTCGCCTTCTTCTTTCCGTCACCCGCCGACGCTGACTCTCTCTTACATTCTTCACCTAACTTCAACCTTTGCTAATTTTATTTTGTTTATTCTATCATGAAATGCACTATTATTAATAATTCAATCAACTAAGTTTTAGAGTGGGATTTAATTTATTTAATAAAGACAAGTCGGCCTCTCACCGTCTCCAAAATGATTGAAAGATTCAACCAAACTACCAATATAAAAAGCCTTTCGATTCTTTAAATTATTCAACTAATTATGTTTTCAATCAAATTGTAGTAATTTCCTTTACTTTGTCTGCAGAATTTAGAGCCCCTGAAATTTGATACATTGGGAACAACTTCTAGTTTCTGCAACCTGACACTGTGACACATTGCTGTTGCTGGCCAATATACACACAAAATTTACTAATTTGGACAAGTCTAGAAGCCTGAACAACATGTCATACCAAAACCAAAAAGATTGAGAAAAGAAAGATCCATAATTGCATCTCTCAAAAGTTTATAATCTCCATTTTTTTTGTTGGAAAGTATACAAGTTAAGTTTCCATTTAGAAGGAAACATCATAAGTACACAGCCATTAAAAGCACATGACTGGCAATGATGATGATAAAATAGCTAGAAACCTGCTTTATGACAAACACATTTTATCTTGTTTTGTTCCTTATACTCAAAATTATACCCTGGAAACTCCTCTCTGTACATTAAAACAACTCACAAAAAGAAAGATCAAAACCACAAAAAAAGAAACAAAAAATGATATATAAAAGGGAAAAATTTTCTGTTCTTTTTTTACTAATTAGTCACAGCAAATTGGACACCGGATGAGTCCATTTTCATTACAATCAGGACATCTTTGAAATCCAAACTCACCTTCTTCATCTTCATTTTCTTCTTCTTGTTCATCTTCATCTTCTTCATGATCATCTTCATAATAAACTTTACAACTCCCTGAACAAGTCTCACATGGCACAAACCTGACATCCCCACAAGCTTCACAAACTCCACCACCATTGCCTCCGCCATCATCCTCCACCATTTCACACCCTTCCACCGCCTTCTCCAGCTGACCTTCCTCGTGCATTCGCCTTATTTCCTCTGCTCCGCCGATGTATTTTTTCCCAATAAATACCCTTGGCAATCCTCCTTTGAACCCTTCTCCCATTAACTCCTTCAATTCCTCTTTAAACCCTGAATGCATTGAAACATCTCGTTCATCGATTCGAACACCTAAGCTTTTAAGTATCACTCTAACATGACAGCAATCCTCGTATGTCTTTCGAACCCCTCTTAGACTTGTAAAATACACAATTACCTTATCCTTTTTAAGCTTGAAATCTGAAGCAACAAACTTAAAATCTGAAGCAACAACAATTTCATCTGATTTCTTCTCATAATCTTGCTCATTTTCGTTTTCCAGAGGCCTGATATGAAAAGGGTTATCAGGAGGAAGCAATTGAAGCGATTTCCTAAAGCTAGAAAGAACTTCCGGATCGAAATCTGTAATCACCGGATTCAAACTCTGATCCTCATCATCTTCCAATTGAAGCCACATAGGTTTTGGAGACACCTTGCCATTTTCTTTAGGAGCTGAATTCCTAACAACATCGAAAGAAAAACTCCTGAAATGGCCTGGGGATCGAAGAGGGCTAATATCTTCAAGCCCTGCCATCATTTCCCAGGTATTAATGGTTTCAGGCTCTCCAGGTGGAGTTCTAACTGGGGTTTTGGGAATTACCTTTGGGATTTTTTCTTGAATCATTTTAGACCAAACTTTAGCTTCAATCACTTCCATTGCCAACCCTTTACTCTCCACCACCTCGACTTCCTTTACATTCCCATTGATTTTAGTGCCGTTTTCGAGATTCCCATTAAATGCTGCAACGTTGATGCTATTGCCATTGGTTTGGGGGTTGCTGTCTTCTAGCTTCAGAGTGCCTAATGTGGTGGACGTTAAAGCTACGACATGGTAGCTATCGCCTTTGTGTTGAGCCGGATGGTGAACGTGCATTGAATAGCTTCTTGGAACCGGTGAAAAAGGAGCCTGGCAATGCCGGCACCGTCTTTGTTTGGAACTAGCGCAACCCATGACATCAAAACTCAAAAACAGGGAAAGAAAGAAACAGGGGAGAAACAGGGGAAGAAAGAAACAGGGGAAAAGGAAAGGGATTGCAATGAAAAAAAGGTGGGATTTTTGGAATGTGATTTGATGAATAGATTAGGAGAACATCCCTTATTGAATGAGCTGGATTGGGGGGGCTTTTGGGGCTAATTAAATCATTAAAAATTGGAAAGCAAATAAAGAAATGTTGATGATGCAAGAGAGGGAAGAAATATATCAGAGAATTCCTTAGAACCTTCTCTTACAGGAAAGATACAATAGGAACATATACTTTTCTTCTTCATTTGGTTGAACAGAAAAATCAATATTTTATACAATCTATGTAATAAATTTAAGAAAAAAAAAAAGAAACTGAAGATACCCAGATGAAAATTTGGATTTATAAGGTGAAAAGGAGAATTGGGTTGCAGAGATCTTGGGATTTGGAACAATAAAAAAGATTGGGATTTTAAGAAATGATTAGAAAGAAAACAAGGAAGAAGAAAACAACAAGGTAGAAGAAGAAAAGTGAAGAAAGAGAAGAAGAAAAGTGAAGAAAGAGAAGAAGAAAAAATGGGAATGGATAGGAAGTCAAAGAAAGGAGGTTAAAAAATATGAATTAAGAAAAGAAAAGGAGGGAAAGCTTGTGAGAAAAATTGATCATCATTTATGATTCAACATCATCAGCTAGCAGATGGAAATCTATTTTCCTTTTTCCTTCTGTGTTTCTCCCTCTAGAGGATTTCCAGAGAGAGAGAAATGAAAACTGGTGGTGAGTGAGAAATGTCAAATGAAATTGTTGTTGAGAAGGAGCTTTAATGAGAGACAATTGCTCTGAGTTGTATGGGTGGGTATACAGAAAGAGAAAAGCAAATATATATTATATATATAAATAAAATAAAATAAATACTATACTAAAAACTAAAAAAAATACTTTATATTTTTTTAGGTAATTTTCTACTTTATAGTTTATACTTTATACTAGTCTTTTTGTGAGTTGTTCCTTTTTTTTTTCATTATTTTATTTCTTACAGTATACCTATGTTTTTATGAGGGTGATGTAAAATTTAGTTGTGTGTGTGTGTTTATATATATATCAAAGCTTACATTTGATAATGAAATTTTTGCTTACAAAGAAAAAAAATATATATACATGTATTTGTTGGGAGGGCAGGTCTTGAGTCCTCAATTTAATTAATTTATGTTCAAATTTCAAACCTTACAAATTCAAGTAAATATTTGATTTTATTAAGATTTTAACTAATTCAACTACTAAAAAGTTTTTTTTAGAAGTGCCCAAAATATTAATTTTCTCACAGAATTTGGGATTATTAACTAATTTGAGAGAAGGAGATTTATCCATGAATAAGAAAAACAAATTTTGGATTTCAAACTCCTTTTTCTTTTGAATATTAAGTTTTTCAAAGTTAGTAGTAACATTCAGAAGCCAAAAGATATACATATACATTGCAAAAATAGTAAAAAAAAAAGCTTAAGTAAAAGATTATCTATAAAAGATTAAAATTTTAAATTACCAAGAAAATATACAAAAATACAATTTTGAAATAATTTAAATAGTTTATTCAAGGTTTTTTTTTAGGTTAGTTGGAAACTGGATAACTGTTTTTGAAAAAAAAAAGGATAATTAAAATTATGAACAAAACGCGGGAATGAAGGCTACCGGTTTTATTATTTCATTTCAAAAGACTACCAGTTCTAAGTTCTTTCATTTTTTGTGGGTTGAAAACTTGATAGTACTAATAATAATAATCATCATCATAAAGCCACTCGATCCTTATGCCGCTTGAATGCGTGCCTTTTATCTTTCGGCAATACATCAATTCTTATACAATTTACAACAAGGAAATATCAAATATTGAACGTACGATGGTTTCTGAGGTACACCGCCTGCCAAAGCGCGTTGTATTAATATCTTGAAAGGATTTAATTACTTCTGCTTTAGTTTTTGTTTAAAAGACAGAAATTTTGTTTTCTTATAAAAATTAAATAACTTACATTGCTTTATTATTATTAATTAATACATAATAAAACGTCTTAAGTTTATTAAATGCAAAAGGAAGAATCTCGGAATGGTTCACAAATGAACAATAAACTGAGGAAATTTCAAAAAGAAATTGTCAATTTTCAATTATTTAACGTTACTTTAGGGGAAAAAAAAAAACTTTTATGTCTTTGTTTTATGATTTGGAATTTTGATTTGGAATCTTCGATGTAGATCTTGGTCTAATGTTCTTACTCTAATTTCAAGGAAAGTTTATCTTCAAGTTTAATTTGTTTTATGATTTAAGTAATTTTTTCGTGTTCTAATGTTTTTGCTTCTTACTCTAATTTCATTAGCCAACAATTTCAAGGACGTTTAACCAAACAAAAAAAAAACAATTTCAAGGAAGTAGAACAATATATTTTTGTTGGTGAATTGTTGAATTTTAAGTTTCTAACTCTAAAAGCTTCCATATAGTTAGATCAAATCTTGACAACTTTAAGTAAAAGAAAATTTTAAGTTGATTTGCAATGCTAATTATAAAAATTTTGATTTCAAAATTGAATAAGTTATTAGATAAAGTATAAAAATGTTGATTTAAAATTTAAAAAAGTTATTAGGTATTTATTTTTTGATACAAATCCTAATATATAGTCACATTGGGTTCTAAATTCTTGTTAATTAAAGTTGAGCAACCTTGGATTCTAGGGTAAATATCCAAATTAGGACTAAAAGTTTGCACAATCCCTAATTTGATTGTTGATAACCCAAAATTTTAGTCAAAAGTCATTAGGTATTTATTTTTGGCTTAATTAGATTCAAACTTTTGATAATTCTAATATATAGTCACAGTACGCGTGGTCTCGGATAGACCTAATTTCATTGTTGATAACCCAAACTTTTAAGGTCTGATTAGATTCAATCTAAATAATTATGCCCAATTTGAACACTTTTCCAGACTTTTAGTTCTGATTAAAATATTTTACCTGAATTAATAATAGTAAGAGCTCTCTTAGCCTATGAGAAAAAAAAAATTGAATTTAAGATCTTATTCAAAGGAAATTAAATTTCTTCTTCTCAACCCATCAGACGTTGATGTTAAGTACTAATAATTCTTCATGTTAAAATATATTTCATGTAAGTACTAATAATTGTTCATGTTAAAGTATATTTCATTCATATTCAAGACGTTTACGTTTCTTTCTAACAAAGGTGAATAACAAAACATATCTTTGATCTATTTTTCGAAAATGAGTTTAAAGATGAACATAAACGAAAATTAAGTCTTAAAATAAAGGTCCTAAGATTCAAACCTCGAAATTAAACTCAGCTTTTTTTCTTTCCGAGAAAATAATAAATATTAGAAATTTTGTTGGAATTTCTAATTAAACTCCATTTATAGAGGTACTATTTGTCTATCAATTTTTATTTAATTTTTTCTTTTGTTTTTCTCAACAAAGCGATTGACATAAAATTTTTATACATACAAGAATTTTTTGGTTTAACTAAGGATATTCTTAGGCGTTAGGGATCCAAGACTAATTTCTTTGATAACTTCTTTGATCAGATCGGGAATCTTAACATGTTAAAACTCTGTTAACAAATACGTTTTAGGAGAATCAAACATGTGTTTTCACTCTTGTCGAAGTAGAAATTGTTTACCATCTCATCAACCAGTCATTTATTGATTATATATACATGATTTAATTGTATTTGTTCCTACGCTTAGCAAAATATGGAAGTAATTATAACTAAAATGTTGAAATTAATTCAGAAGCCAATTATTTCATTGCATAATCAAGGTAGTTGGAAATTGGAATCAAAGATATTAGGTGTGCAGATTAATTAAAAGATACCCCTCAAGTTGTTGGCTAATGAAGATTGGCATGTGTATCAAATCAGCCTGGAAAAGAAAATTAAAATTTTCTGTTGTGAAATGTGAAACTGTTTTATCCCTTTTTTACCTATTTGATATTGTTTGTTGCAAAAACCCCATCTTTTTAAGAAAAAGTAAAGATAAGAAAACACCATGATTTGAAAGGTAATGGTGTGGGATCATTCATGACTCTGGTTAGGAATTATTAAAAATTTTAAAGTGTAAAAAAAAGTCTGGGAGAAGCTGAACTCAATGTTTAACTTTACATGCCAACGACTCATTTGGTAGCTATATATGAATATGAATATCCCTATAACCCCAACGTACGAATAGGTGAATAAATTGACAGATTCATGAATTAATTGCTAGTGCTATCATTACAATCTTTTTTCTTTTTCTAATAACATTAGAAGGGTATATATGTGTGTGTCTGCGCGTGTCTTGCGAGAGAGATGTCAACGTTGTAATTGCAACGCTAGGTTTATTAAAACTTGGACAACATCCCTCCTCAATATAAGATCAAATATAATCCAACCTTCCATCTAATTCTTTGCAGCAATTTGAGAAGACTTTTGCTGAGAATAATGGATTTATGAATCTCCAAACCAATCTCCCAATTCTATTTCAATTAATTTGGAAAATGGCTTTTTAGTGATTAGAATTCAAATTGAAGAATTGTTTTAAACCTCAAAATTTTGAAAGAACCAATCTCCCAATTCTATTTCAATTAATTTGGAAAATGGCTTCTTAGTGATTAGAATTCAAATTGAAGATTGTTTTAAACCTCACAAAATTTGAAAGCAAGAATGACTAGTTTCAGTTGCTAATTCTACAAATACTGAGGCGATTGAAACCTTCCAAAGCTTTGCTAAGTTCCCTAATCCAATTATTCCACCAAATGTTGATATCGTGGCTTGTCATGAGTCTAAGAAATTTCAGTTTCCTTTGGATTTTAATTTAGGGTAGCACCTGTTTATAATTGGATTCATGTTATAGTTCTTTCACTTCCAGTGAGGAACTCTATGAGTCTCATAATGTGAACCCGAACCATTTAACGGTGGAGAATATTGATTGTTCTCCTTATAGTGACTAGTACTTTGTCACGTGTTTCACACGTAGGATTGAAGTTCGATGAAAACTCATTTTAAATTACATGTAGTGTAATATAATGTTTTGGTTAATTTTGGAAAGATTAAATTTGTCCAAATTCCTAAAAATTATTGGGAATAAACTCATCAATTTTTTGTTATAAGTAAATTTTGTTAACCATTTTATCAATGATAGAAGTTATCAAATTTACAGTAATTAGTTATTGAAAAGTTATATATTATAAAAAATATACGTGAACCAATAAATTCAGTAAATTTTCATTAATGAACAATTTCATCAACAACAGATGGTATCAAATTTATAATACACAGTTATTAAAAAAAAACTACGTAGTTATGAAATATGCATCAGACCAACAAAACCAATAACATATTATCTAATGATAAGGAATTTTGATTACAATTTAATCAATAAATGAGGTTATAAATTTACAATATTTAATTACTGAAAAAGCTATAATAGTTATGAACAAAGTTATATATGTATATACAAATTTAAAACCATTTATTATATCATTTGTCGAATTATTCCGAGATATGACATTTGAGCATTGATTTAAAAAAATAGAATGGATTTTTTTCTCAAGAACAATGTTTTGTATGGAAACACAGAAAAACGTGAAGTTGATGTTTTTGGCTTTTTTAAAAAAACTTCATTTGGTGAGTCTAGTTTCCAATAAGCTCTACTCAGTTCGAGACACGACATTTGAGAGTTGCATTTGTTCGCAAAACCATGAACTTAAGGTTTTAGATTTTAAAGAAAGTTTTGTTTGGCGAGCCAATTTCAAATAAGCTCTACTGACTTCGATACATGACACTAGAGCATTGGTTTCAAAAAAAAAAAACCATTCTGGTCATTTTCAAATTAAATAATGTTTCACGCACAAACGCACAACATTGTGAAGTTGGGGTTTTATGCTTTGAAAAAAGTTTTATTTGGCAAGTCACTTTCCAATGAGTTCTAATAACTCCGAAACACAACATAAGCGTTGGTTACACAAATGACGCATTCAGAATGAACATTTTCTCAAGAATAACGTTTTGCGCACAAACGCGCAAAATTGTGATGTTCAAGTTTTAGGTATTGAAGATTTTTTTTTGGCAAGTCCACTTTCCAATGAGCTTACTCAGTTTGAAACACAACATTTAAGCGTTGGTTTCACAAATAATGTATTTGAAATAAGCGTTTTCCCAAGAACAACGTTTTGCACACAAACGTGCTAAATCGGGAAGTTGAGGTCTTAGACTTCTTAGAAAGCTTTATTTGTCGAGTCTACTTTCTAATAAACTCTATTCAAATGTAAAGAAGGGAAACCTAATATGTACTAATTTTTCAATATATTCATGTCATTTTGGTAGTTGTTTTCATGCTCCAACTTAGAAATATTGATAACCACACCGTGAAAATTTGATAACCTCATTATGAAATTTCGATAACCTCCCTATGAAAATTTGATAACCACACCGTGAGGTTTTGATAACCTTAGTTGTGAAATTTTGATACCCTTCTTATGAAATTTTGATAATCACACTATAATGCTTGTTTGGCCTAGCTTATTTTGCAGTTTATCTACTGAAAAAAACTTAAGCCAGACCAAACAGGAATTTTAGAAGTACTTTTCAGTTGTTTTTGAACTAAAATCCAGAAGCTCCAAATTGAAACTTTTTCCATAAGCTCTTTTAAGAAGCACTTATTAAAATTGGTAACCGCACTATGAAAATTTTGATAACCTCTTCATAAGTTTTTGATAACCACACCATGAAATTTCGATAACCTCCCTATGAGAATGAAACTGTGAATTCTTGTGAAATACCAAAGCTTCATCCAATTGAGATGTAAGTAGATTATACAACTCCAGTAGTCAAGACGGTAAACACTCCAGTAATTGCTATCGACAATTCCTTCTCTAAAACCCACGAAGAATTTACAGCGCAGATAACTGAAGGGAACACTCTCTCCCTTTTTATCTCAATAATTGCAGCAGACCTTTGGGAACTGATATTGTGGGTGATAGTTTGAATTCAACTAGAAGGAATTTTTCTAGTGGAGGAGACCTAGTTATTTATGAAGACACTAACGAGGATGTAGTGGCTAATTCTTTCGAAAAGACCCACGTTTCTGACCCTGGGTTTCATGGCAGCCCGACTCAACTTAGCCCATTGGAGAGTGATTCTAGAATTGAACTCAGAAGTGATGTTGGGTCTATTTTTGAGATTGGGAAGTTAAAAGATAAAATGGGTCGGCGTTTATCTAGGGCTAAGTGTAAAGTCTGTGAGAAAAAAAAAAAAAAGAAAAGGAAATTGTGAAGTGGGTTACTCAGTTTATATTGTATAAATCCCTATCTTGGATTGTTTTGATTAAAAATAAAGCCACCGAAACATGATTCAATTTCTATGATTTTAGAGAAAGAATGGTTAACTAATATATATACTATATATTATTTTCAGTGATTATGAAAATTACTTAAAACTCGAAATTGAGGATTAATGTGGTGTCTTCTTTTGTTTTTTTTTGTCTTTTCGTACTTTTCGGGTGACTAAAAAAGCCCTCGATGAATTTTCTCACTTACTTTTCCTGCTGCCCTTTATTGTAATTTACTATTTTTATATTTATGATTAAGTGTGTTTTAATTACATATTAATTGTGTGTGGATATTAGGATTTACCGGTTCAACTCCTCTGCTGGAATTCCAAAGGATTGGTGCTATAAGTGTATCTGTAATAATGGTTGATTCATGGGTAAACTATTGACATTCCAGTTCTGTTTTCCTTTCGTCTTCATTTCTATTTGGGTGGGTTTCTTCTTCCCTAACATTTCTCTGAATTGGTTTCACATGGACTTCGTTCGGTTTCATAAAATTTCCAGGTGGACGTTGATAAGATCTTTCCATTTAATTTAGCAGCGCCTTAGGATGGCATAACCTAAAGTGGGGAGCTTTCACTTCTCACCACAACATTTTGAGGTAAATCTGGATTTATTTGTTGATTATATTATTTGATACTTAAATTTAACATTTCCTTATTCCTATTTTATTTTACAAAAAGTTTTTTTTTATTTATCATTCGACTTCCTTTTTATTGAGATTTCTATTAGTTGCTTATGTTTAGTATATTTCCACATTTCCAAAAGCACAATTAGCCAATGCTAAGTACAATCATTTTGTGATGCATTGTGTAAATTACATATGCTCCTGCAAATACTCTCAACTAATTCAATTTTCCTACGACAACTATACATGCTCCTTGACTACAAAAAATTAGGCCTTCCTTATGCGGAAGCCAAATTCTTCCACCTACCCGAGTTCATTAATTTAACAATTGCAATCAAGATTAAAAAATGACCACAACGTACTATGTTTTTTTAGATTATCAACATACATTTCAAACAAAAATTAATATTAGCTTTATTTTGATGAATTTTCTAGAGATGGAAGAGTAGAATATTAGCTTTATTTTGATGAATTACCTAGAGATGAAGTAGTATTTAGGTAATGCACTTTTAGAATGAAAGAGAGGTCATGTGTTTTGCTTTATATATGCAAATTATTTGTTTGGATTATGAGTTTCTCCTAACGGATTAACTTACAGCCAATGCAATATCTTCTTACTAACCGACTTAAACAACTACAAAAAATATAGCCCTAATAAGAAGATGACTGCAGCGCAAGCGCAGGCCGCCCTGCTTGTTGGAATTAATTTTATTTTGTTATTTCTTTTGTATAAAAATAATGTCATACTTATGTCATGAATACGTATAATAATTGCATACTCAGTCAAATTTTAAGAAAATACAAGCATAATCGATTGTAAAGGAAAAAGTTATAGGTGAAAAGAAAAACGTGCTAAGTCAAATTTTAAGAAAATTCAAGTATGATTGTAAAGGGAAAAGTTATTGGTAGAAAACAAAAAGGGAAAAAGTTATGATTTTCCTTGATAGTAGATTATTAATATCCTTCCGTCTCTACAATACATAAAAGCACGAATATGAGGAAACTTTATGTTTTCCGATTGTAACTTTTTTTCAAATATATTTCTAAATTATCATTATTAAAAAATATTTTAATTATACCACTATTAAAACAATGGTAATTTATATATAAAATTAATTGATATTTCAGTTACCATATTAAAATATTATTTAATTAATATTTAATTTACGCATTTAATTTAATTCATCTAGGATTTGCATTAGCTTAAAATCTATGTAAGGGCTTTGATTGGTTGAAGTAGATCATCCTCATTAATTACGATCCAACGTGACCAATAGGAGTACTCCAAATCATCTTTACCAGCTGAATTTTCGTCCAAAACATTCTCCAAGTCGGTCTAGGAGAAGATCAATTTTATCCCGAAATTGCAATGGCAAAATTGTCCACTAGAACAGCTGGATTAGGTCTCGAGGTAAACAGAAAAGTTGTAGATCTTGGAATCCTCTTTTCAATGGTACCTCATTTGCATTTTTCTAAGCTCTGGATCAAATGTTATGAGTTTTCTTTCAAAATTGCTCTTGTGAAGTTCTCCTTTGAATATGATTCAACAATGATGCATCATTATTGCATCATAATTATTGATTGAACTTGAATTCCTTTTTTGAGTTTCTATATTAATGAATTGGGTCTAAGAATATCACATTTAGGTTTGAAGACATCTGTCTTGGCAATTTAGGTTTCATGGGCTCAAACGGGTCTAATGGGTCTACTGGGTCGAAATGAGACAAAATTAGCAGTTTCTCCAAATTGATCCAAAATGTCTCTAAATCTACATCTTCTTAAAACATAGCTCCAAATGAGTCTAAAATAGCAAATATGAGAAATATAGGGGTAAAACGACACATACGACTACCAAAACAAGACAAAATCGCATGGAAAATATATAACAAATTAGGTCTTATCAATGTTTCATTTTCTTATCAATTTAGAAATAAATCTATATCTATTTATATTTATACTATATATAAAAACACGAATAATGGTAAACTTTATGTTTCCCAATTGTACCCTTTTTTCAGATATATTTCTGAATGCCATTATTAAAAAAATTTTAATTATGCCACTATCAAAATATAATTTTGTGTATTTTTTTTTCAAATATATTTCTAAATTTCCATTATTATAAAATAATTTTTACAACATATAATTTTATTTATAAAATTTCAATTTCTACCGTACCATCTAGATTTTGTCATTATTAAAATATTTTATTTAGAAAAATTCAAATTTTATTTTATTTATAAAAATTCAAATTCTAAAATACCATCCTAGATTTTTTCAGGAATCTTGTTAAAGAGGGGCACCTCTTGCTCCCTTCCCATGCATCTGATCTTATACCAACATGATTACTCAAGCTATGACCATCTACAAGAGTATCCCCACGAATTGAGAGAGGGGGCTTAAGATCAAAATTAGACAATTAATTTTACTATATTATACAAACTCAAAGTATAATAGGGGATAGGCTACTAACTCTTTTTTGGGTTTTGTTTTTTTAATCTTTTTTTTATCATCAAAATATTGTTGTAAAAGACTCTTTGAAATTATCAAAGAAAATCCTGCATATAGCTTTGAGGAATTTTTCTTGCCTCAACTACATGAATAATTGATCAGGTCATGTTTGCTTAAATCAATTGTCAATTTACGGATAATAATCTATTCAGAAATAGAAAATTTGACTCAAAATTGATTGGATCACTGCGTTAAAAGCCCAATTGCTCACAAACTAAATAAATTTTGAGATAATTCAGAGTATATTAGAGTGCATGATGGAAGGTGTAGCGTTTCAAATGCCTAATGAACTAAAAAGGCTATTCGCGACTTTATTAGTGCATTGTGAACTGTCTGATGTGAGGAAACTATGGAATGACTATTACGATGCAATGTCTAGGGATTATAAGAGAATGTATGGGAACTCCGTCCAGACACAAATTGCTTGCATATTATAGACCATTGCCTATTATCTTGAAAGCATGTAAAAAAACATCAAGAAGTTTGATTTGCTAGAGATAGATTCTCAAAATTTGCTCATCAATAATTAAACAGATAAGGAAATTGCAGATGAATTGAGCATTGAAACTCCACCGAAAGATCTAAAAGCTGCAAATAAGTTAAATGAAGACCAAAAGATTGTATTCCATGGTACCTTAGATCAATTATTATTTTTATTATAGTTTGTTTATTTGGTCATTTCTCATTGAATAATTGGGCATATAAGGAATTATTTGATTGCGCAACATCTACATAGGAAAGTTTCCCCGGTGTCGTAAGTCGCCTCTTTCTACCCATATCCGCCCAAGTAAGATAGTTCAATCACTTTATTTGATAAGCAATAAGTCTTTTGATACAGCTCCGGAGCTGCCAACTATAACATATTACACCTACCTATTAGGTAATGGACGCTTTCACACCGTTGGTTGCTACTATTCATTTCATACTCGACGAGACGATCCTATTGTTGGTGTAGTAAACGAATACGAAGCACGATCTTATTTATTCCTTCCGCTTTCGACCTTCCCTAGGTAGATATCCATAAAACAGCTTTTTCAACTTTTCTGAATAGATCCGTTATTTCCTACTGTAGTGGTTCGCTAGTTATCCATGTCATTTTCTTCGAAAGAATGTGTCCTGAAGCCATCGCAACTTACCAGACAAAGCCAAGACGAACCCCTTTCCACGGCAAAAGCAAGGAGCATCGCGATAGGCAAAAATGAGATTAGCTCAGATGTATCCTTGCGGCTCTATGCAAAGGTTATTAAGCCACCTATGTTATGGTTCTGTAAGGGTTTATTGATCGACTATTCTAGCAATCGTTTTGATAGAGCAAGGCTTCGGAGGGACAAGATTGAGGAAGTTAGGAAGACGGATGCCTTGTGGTGAATGGAACGAGGTAACTATTCAGAAATACGATATCTCCGTGACTCGGAGAGAAGCTGCTCCAACAGAAGGGCGAGCCTTTTCAGCTACATTATGTGCTTGTGATTCTAACCACGACTATCCTTTCAGAATGGGACTCCCTGCGTGGCGGTGAAGAAGGGAGTATACGCAGGGAAGATGGAGAGGGAGCAGAGATTCTTTATCGAATTTGAAACTATACAATCATTCTTCGTCTGCCCCGCGACATCGGTTAAGGATAGAGTATGAATATTCAGTTTCAGTATAGATAGATACCCTGGAAACTGGTGGACAGAAAGAGCGACAACTCTTCTTTTGCTTGCGAAGACATCTGGTTGGTTTAGTCTGATAATGGCCAGAGAGCCGCTCGTTGTGATTAACCAATTATTGCAGACTAATCTGTGTTTCCAGCAATAAAAAGATTGAGGATCACTTTTCTTTTTAGGTTTATAGTGTGTCAGTTTCAAACTCTGAGATCTTTGACCATTAGCATCCTCCCGCTGACGTGGGAAAAGACTTCGACTATCTCATCCGTTCGAAAAATGATTTTCCCTACTAGATCCACAAAGGCTGGAGCTTATGACTGAAACCTAGGGATTCTCGTGATTACCCTACATTAGGGTATGCTAAACAATCTCGGTGTAGCGCCCACGTTCGGCCTATACTTCTAACCATCTGCTTTCTTTTTTTTATATAGCAGCGCCCCCGGTTGAAGAAAGGTAAAAAATGCCCCTATCAAGACAAGATAAAGTGGTCAACGCATGCTAATTCAGCAGGTTCGAGACCATCATACAAGGGGATCAAGAAAAGAAAACAAGAAGGGCCCCGGTCGACTGACAAGTGAAGAAGTCCCGTTTTGGCATGAATCGATTCCCAGCAGGGGCAATCATCCGAACAACTCCAGATTCTATTCGGACCGGCTGATCTGTTTCATACGAAATTCATAAATGGGATAGTTCATCAAGCCACTAATATCTCAGGAGTTTGCTCTCCGATGAAAGCCCTTCCGCTTGCTAAGCTCAAGAAAGACGCTTCCCAACTAAACCCACTCTACTCTTAAAAAAGAGCTCAAACTTGATCTTTTTAAAGAATGTCCGAGAACTTTTCTTAAGTCAACTATTGTATATTCAGCAGCTGCATTCAACGAATGGATTATAAGGAACTATTTGATTGTAATGAGATTTGAATATTGTATTCTTTCAAAAGAAATTATGTTTTTGCCCCCAACATTTTAATTATGTTAGATTACAATAACTGGATGCTTTGAATCATAATTAATTTCAATTATTTTAATAACTTTTCACTTTAAACGTGCTCTGTCACGTGCAACCCACGTGAAAGATAGAACTAGTAATTTAAAAAAGTTAAATATATATAGGATTAGTATTTACAATATTTTTTCATAATTAATAAAAAAGTTTAATGACTAAAAAAAATATTAATTAAAAATATTTTATAATATAATACTAAGAAGGTTTAATGACTAAAAAATATTAAGTTAAAAATTATTATTATACTATAATATTAAGGGTATTTTAGAAATTTTCCAATTAATATTTTTGACTTCGTGATTTTATATAGTAGTGATATAGTGAGATAAAATAATAAGATGATGAGCTATCAGATGATCCTAATTCATTTCTTGGCTTTTTTATTTCATTTTTTGTATTTTATTTCATAGAAATTAATAGGCACTGCTCAAATTTAATAATTACTAGTTCCACAACCCGCGCTTCGCGTGTGGATGGTCTACTTGATAAATTTTGTTAAGAAAATTATTTTAAGAAATCGAATCTAGATGTTATTCTAATAAAATTTGCTTAAGAAAGTAATTATATTTTATTTTTTGAAAAGCAATTTTATACGTCCACCATCATTCCTTTCTTTTTCACTTTTTTTTTCCATTTGGTCTTGCGAGTTTTGTTCTATTGTCTATTTATAGTCATTTTGGTGCTTGTATTTTTCTTTAAATCCAATAGTTCATTGCACTTTGTATTGTCTGGTATGTGTGTTTATTTAATAGGTTCAATTGAATAAACAACACAATTAATAATAATAGATGCTTGTATTTTTTTTAAATCCAATAGTTTATTGCATTTTGTATTGTTTGATATGTGTGCTTATTTAATAGGTTCAATTGAATAAACTACACAATTAATAATAATATATATAATAGAATTATTTTATGATAATAACAAAACTCATTACTTAATGAATACAAAGATGATAAACAAAATTTGAGGAGATTAACAATTAACACATGTAAAAGAAGCAAAACGCCACGTGGCGTTCAATGAGGGCATTGCTCATAAAATTAATAGTAGGTATAATTTTAAAAAGAATATTAATGAAAAAAAATTTTAGAATTAATTTAAAAAACAAAAGATATAGTTCAAAAAAAGAAAATTTAGTTGAATCAATGAAAAAGTAAGAAGAATTTGCAAAAAAAAAAAAATAAAAGGAAAAAGGGAGAAGAATTTAACAGCGAGGATCACACGTGGATCAATGCATGGGGATTGGTTAATCTAATTATTACGTGAGCTTGGATGGCTTAGCCATGTCCACGTGGTTGCACATGTTAAAATATGACAACAAAAAGTTAAGAAAAAATAAAAAGTAAAAATAAATTGCTTGATCATGCTGCCCCTTATCGGGGAGGCATGGATTTCCCTATGTTAATTTAATGTGTATGTTTGCAATGCGTTTTTGCATAGGAATGTTAATAGGATAAATATCCAAATCAGGATAAAAGTTTAACTGATCAAATTGAGTTCAATTTTTTTATAAAATTAACCACGCCTACAAGTTTGACTCCTCAATCAAATTATGTATTTTTACGAAATCTCGTGCATGTTTTGCATGTACCGTTACCGTCAATAACGATCCTACATGGCTTTTATGACGTGATAATGGCGTGTTATTAACTTAACGGCGCTTATATGACACACGCGAATCCCGTCAAAAAATTGATTAATTTGCTTGATGATCCAAACTTTTAAGGCTTATTAGATTCAATCTAAAGTATTAGATCCAAAAATAAAACCATATCCCCTTTCTCTTCCCTCTAGTTTTCCAAGTTTTCTTTTTCTTAAGGTTTTTATCCTATTCCTCCTCTTTGGCTATTTTGTCGAAGGGGAGGAGGGGCATGATTTTATATTTTCGTTTTTTGTTATTTTGTTTGTTTTGAATAAGGTTCCCAAATCTACAGATTTGTTGGGTTTTAGTTTATAATATCTTGAGTCATTTAGTTTTGAGTTCGTTTGTTGAGTATGATATGTTTGTCAGTTGTTTAGATGATTTTACAATAGATTGAAAATTGTTTGTCTTCTAAATATGATTTTATTTTATAATTTATAGGTGGATGAAGGAGATTTACAGATCCTTTCCACCATGGTCAGTCAAATTCCACCGAGTGCAAGCCCTAAGTTGTATATTTTCTATAACATATTTTTGATTTATTTTGAAGTATATATATAAATATAAGAATGAATGTTTGATGGTATCTGTTTATCTTGGACTATGGAGGCATTATACCACTCACCCGCAGGAGATTTAATTACTAAACCTTTATCTTAAGAGGTGCAAATGATACACCACTATTCGCAAGTTTCTCAGGCACGACTTGAGAAAAACTCGAACTCAACTCAGTCATTGTCGAATCGAGCTTGAACTCGAATAGTTGATCGAGCAGAGATTGGACTAAAATGGTTGTAGTATATTATATTCTTAATTATGAAAACCGATTTAATTCAAGCTTGAGTTCAAGCTAAAAATTGAAATTGATTCTTTTTTTTTAAAAAAAAGAATTAGTTAACAAGTTGGGTTTAGTAGCTTAATACTTCTCTCGAGTCAAGCTTGAGATTCAAAAGCAAAACTCGATTGAAATCGAGCTGAGTTTCAAGATTCGAATTCCAAGTTCAGCTCAAGTTCGATCGAGTACCCTACTACTCGAATTGAATTCAATCGATTACACCCCTAATTAATCTTGATGAGAAACTATTTTTGAAATACTTTATATGTTCGAATATTTCTTCTTTAAATTACATAAACTATAACCATAGCGTAGTGAAACGCAGGATGCATGAAATGTTCTCTCAATCACATCCTTATTGATTGAGTTATTTTCAAATAAGGTTAATTGCTTAATTCAAGGTAAAATGTTTCAATTTAGACTTAAATTGGGATAAATTCTTATAATATGGTTGATTAGGGACACAACATTCCAAAATCGGTTCAATTTGGGATGATCTGTCAAATAGGTGCACAACCTTTTCATGAGATTAGTTAGGATTTTTTTTTTGCCGGAAGAGATTAGTTAGGATTAGGGGCAAAAGATTGTGGTCCTATTTGATGGATTGCCCTGAATTAAACCGGTTTTAAAACGTTTTACCTATAATCAACCAAATCAAAAGATTTTATCCCAAATTAAGCTTAAATTGAATTAAATAATTAGCCTTCAAATAATGATGACAATAATTTTACGTATCAATATCATTGGGAAGTTGCATATATATACGAGAGTTCCCTCAACCTGAACACCGTTGGATGAAACAAATTGGATTCTGGAAGGTTCGAGAAAATAGTACGTACTATAGCAAACTCATCCAAGTTAAACCGTGCATTACCCTGTTTTGGGTAGAGAGAAGAAGACGTGTATCCCATTTCCATTAAACCAATTAAACAAGGAAGAAACCGAAGTTTGAATAAGTTTTTTCCAATTTAATTTCATAACCGTCAAATACTTAATTAATTAATTAATTAATTAATTAATAAAATCTTCTCTTTTCATTAAAAAATAAATGATGTAATACAATGTGTTTGACCATTTTTTAGGCTAAACAATATGAAGAACCTATATGTGGAAAAGAAAATAAAACAATAAATAAAAGTTTTTACGCTTTGAACAAAAGAAAAAAACAATAAATAAAAGTTAAAAATATAAAATATTTGATGGAGTTAGTGCTTTCTTGGATGGAATGTCTGTCTGGTGATTGCTTCTAATTCAAGTTCAAATTCATGGCTTTCCACTAACAATATTTAATTTTATGCAAAAGTTGGTTTCTCAACTTTCGTAGTGGATTTTGAACATTTCGGCTGCTATATGGGATCTAATGGTCAAGGTTGTCTAGTCAATCTGATTTTTCTTGAGATTACGAGTTAACCTAGCTGTTCCCAGATCATGTCACCAATTCTATTTCTATACCCTAAACTGCAATATTCTAATCTTCCATTTTCAGATTGTCGAAAATTGGAAACGCCTCCTTGCAAGTTGAAACTTGATTACCATTATTTTCATTGGTTTCAGAAACAGTTTAATATACACATTGGCCCCTAATTTTTTTTTTAAATTTGTCCTTTCTTCCTTTTCAATTTTTAGTTTATAAAATTCCCCCTTGAACTTTTGTCCTCTTATCAATGGAAAAGGCGAAAGAACCAATAAGTTACTTACTTGGACTTACCATGAATAGAGTGAGATGTAGAATATATGGGCATAATAACACTTTACCCATTGACTTATAATTTTTATTTTACCCCCTCAACTTTTATCTTGAACATCTTACCTCTTAATTTTGTTTGGAATCCCAGTTAACCCCTCAGTCGACAGAAAAAAGGCCATATGGTATTTACGTAACTAATGTTTCATATCACAACAGATTTTGATATCATATCAAATGTTGGACAATATGAAAAAATAAAATTTAAGTTAATCTTATTTGAGTCGGGTCATCCACTATGAGGCTTTAACATGGTTTTTTAATTAAGTTTATATGATTGACTTTAATTTTGAAGGTTTTTGAGAAATATGGGAAACATGGAGAGGTATCTTGTGTTAAGTTTGAAGGGGAAGTAAGGGAGCCATTTTACTACCCTTATTCTTACGGAGGAAATGGGTACATTCCTTACGGTCCAGGTGCCCCGTATCCACATATGCAGGGAGGGCCTATTGGTTATTATTACCGGCCCTATGGCCCACCACCACCATTCCCACACATGCCACCACCACCGTTGGCACCACCCTACCTACGTCCTTAGCCGCCGCCGCCACCACCACCACCGGTGTATCCCGAAACCGGCTGCACCACCCCACCACCAAAACCAGTGATTAACTATTTTCCACCAAGGCACCAGTTGTTGCACCCTCTAAGGAGTTGGATTGTGAGTGGTGCAAAACAATGTAGATGACATTATTTTACTAAGCATTGCTTAATTTAGGCTTCTCATTTTTCTTATGGAACATGTAGTATATATAACACTTAAAACTCTTAATTGAGCCGATTTTGCAACTTTATACCCTAATATGTCCCAAATAAAGCATTTTCGCCTACCCTTATTTGATCATTTAGCCTTCTCTTGTTCGGACCAAAATTCTAAATGAACTGGGGTATACATTAGCGAATGACTAAATCAAAAGTACCGTGAGGCCAAAAAAAGAAAAAGAAAAAAGAAAAAGAAAATCAAAACTGCTATCGTCAATGAGGTTTGTGATTTTTGGACATTTTTTACTTGAGAATGGCCTTATTTCTGCGGCAAACTGAAGTATTTGTAACATTTCAACGTCTGAAAATCTTATGATGCCATGGAAGCCATGAGCCTCTCCGTAAATACATCTAGAAACTAATAACAATTTAAATCAAGTGAACCTCTAATCTTCTTTACTTTCTTGGGAAAGTCCTGTATAAGATAGTTTTACTTCTTCATCAAAGAAATCAACAATATTCATCCTTCGATGTATGGGAATTGTTCCATCAGCTGGGCTTGACCTCAATTACCTGTCAATATAGTGCTCTAGCATATTATCTTCATAATAACTAGAAATAGCTATGTGACAAATTAAAATTGAAGGAAGTCCAAATGTAGATTGTGTTGGCCCAACACAAGTATACAAACTAAGATGGCCGAAGCTTGTGTTATAGATTTGTCATTACTCTTCACTCTTAAAGCCCAAACTTTGGTAGCATACAAGCCGACGAGCTAATCAATTGGCCCCTTGCTTTTAAGCCCAAAACTGGCCCACGCCTTTATTCATAAACATATGGAGTGTAACAACACATCTTTGGGTGAAAAAGGTATGGAAAAAGGATAAGTTTTAAGTAGGGGTGGACGTCGGTCGGGTTCGGTCGGATCGGGGGAATTTTTTTTGAAAATGTCTTACCGACTGACTGTGGGCATGCTACCGATCACCGACCGACGGTAGCTGGAAATCGCCAGCCATCGACCGACGTCGGTTTCGGTCGGTTGGTCGGTTTTCCAGTACGTCGGTTTCTAAAAAAAAAGCATTTATTTTGCTAATTAATTTAAAAAAAAAATCTGGAAAGTTGCTCAACTAGCTCTGTTCAGGGCGCTGAAATCCTTCAGGGATAAAGGTCGGAGATACAAGGTAGCCATGCCCTTCATACTTCTATTAAGTGAAATAGACTCAAGAACATGAATAAAAGGCAGTCAAGCAAGGAGATAGAGTTGAAGAGAAATACCTAGCAGGAGGATGAAATTTGGTCGGAGTCAGACGATGAGGAAGATATGGGAGAAACGGTAGATCCCTCCATCCGGCAGCCATGGGCAACGTCTCTGATCATTAAATTGTTGGGAAAATCAATTCCCTTGCATGCTCAATTACGGAAGATTAAAGGGAAGATTGAGGGGAATATTAATATATAAATGATATATATAAGAAAAACGGAAACTTCGGAAGATTGAAGGGAGTATTAATATATAAAATGATATATATAAAAAATATATAATTTGTCGGTCGGGTCTCGATCGGTTTTTTAACCAGACACCAAGACCCGATAGCCGACCACCATAGTCGGTGGCACCGTCGGTTAGAGCCGATGCCATCGACGGCCACCTTGCAACCGAGCCGACAGGCGTCGGTTGCTTCGGTGGCGGTCGGTAGCGTCGGTGGCGATTTACAGTTCCCAGCCAACAAACTATCAGTGAAGTTTAGAGACTACACATGCGGGGTTAAGGGTTGACATGTGTTTTTTAGGGAATAGTTTTTAATATTAAATACAAAATTAATCAAAGATGGGGTATATGTCAACACTTAACACCTTATTAACCCGCTTGTGCAGTCTAAATGTTACACTAACAATGTATATTTTAAATCACTACCACGTTTTTTTCATATAAACTAACGAGTATATAACTCTTTTTTTTGGCCTGACATTTAGTACATGAATTCTACGCTAGTTGCCGGACTTACGGTGATCTTTGTTTTGCTTTTTCTTTTTTCTCTCTATTGCAAATAGTTTTTCCTCAAAAGTGTGGAATATTGTATATCACATAGAAGTAGTTTGATTCATGACAAAAATATATGGTAAGAAAATAAGTCTTGAAGTAAAAAAAACATAGAGTAATAATTTTTGTTTTTTCTTATTATTGAATTGAATATTATAAAATTTTTAAATTATAATGTAATGTAAAATTTTAATAATGACTTTTCATGTTCTAACACGTAAAAAATGTAACTATAATAATAATTATCACTCATTATAATTGGATGGAAACACTTTCAATGGTTTGGTTGGTTTTTATTAGGTGAGAAAATAAATTTGTAGGGCACCCGCTTTCCTTCTTAAATGCGAAAGCACTTTCCCATAGGGGTAGAGAAAATTTTTCCCTCCCCTGATGGAAAGTGTAAAATCTCATTAAAATTCCAAAACTACCCATGAATTATCATTGGCGCCAAAGCAAAAATGTGCCACCAAACTCATCAGCTTTTCTCTCCTCCACTACCGCACACTCCATTCCCCACTTTTGCTCTCCATTTCTCCACTTTTGTTTTCATTTTTGTTTCATGTTACTCCCCTTGTGTTGTTGACTTCTCTAGTCTCTTCCACTCTGCTCAAAGTTGTAAGTTGAATTTATTTTTACTTGTTTTTTTTTTGTTCAAAGCCTAAAAGGCTTGAGAAGCCAATCTGTTTTACTTATTGAATTGGAATGATTTTGTGGGTTTTGTTGAATTGGAATAATTCAAAGCTTGTTAGAATTTTGTGGCTATTTTGCTAAAATAAATTAAGCTAAATATGAGTTAATAAGAATTTGAACTGCAGACTTGATGAATCATTGAATGTGTAAGGCTCATCAAATATATGGAATGTCTAACGTATTGCTCTGTCACATATATTAGTAAAAAGAACTTAAATGAATCACCCTAATATATACATGTGGAATTTAGTATATTGAATGCCAGTATGCTAATGCCACTCTACATCAATTGTTGAAAAATCTTAATCCAAGGAAAATTTGGAGAATATATATATTAATTATCTCAACTCAAATAAAACTGAATCTTGGCTTCTAAGGATTGTTGAATGTGCAACTTTTCTACATGATAACTTTGCCCCTTTGTTGGACAACAATTTTGTTCACCACCTCGCCTGCTGAGGTTACAAAGTAGGCCACCTGCCACACAAAATTATGAAAAGATGCATCAGTTCAGTTATTCACTACTTTGGCAAGTAGAAAAGAAGTAAGAAGATTTGACATAAAAATGAATCAAATACTAACCATCTTTAGCCAACTGACTCTATGGAGAAGAAATCCATTTGCCATATCTCTTAACAACCAAAACCAAGATATAATATCCACTTTCTTGATCAATATTTGGTATTGAAAACAGATTGAGACTGAGGTTTTTGAAAGAAAAAAGTTGACTTACTTTGTAACTAGGTATGTTTCATTGGCACTGGCAGAAGCTAAATGATGGTTTTCTTTTGTCAAACCTAGGTTTCCTATGTAAGCAACACTATCTTGAAGTACATAGTTATAGCAACCCTGTTGGCTTAGATAAACATTCTGGAAACAAAAGCAATATTAAGAGTCAGTCTAAGCAATAAGCATCAATATTAGCTTGTCAACAATGTTATGTTGAAACTAGAAGTAAGGTTTATATCTTTGGCGACTTTAACACTGATTTGGTTTTCAAAGATGTTAACTTGTGCATTTATCTTTTGGGTTTGAAATTAAGTTTATAAGACTATTGCTACCCTCATTGACCAAGTTTACATTTCGATATTTACGGTGTGTTACTTTGGGTATTTTGAGATATCTAATATTTGCTTGCTGTTTTGGCTGAGAATATGACTTTTCATGCTGTAGTTTATTTCCATACATATAAGAGAATGAATAGATCACGGAACTCAAAATCCTCTTATCTCATAATTTGTTGTTCATACTAACTTTTTATGGCTTTTCTTCCAGCATCACTATTGATACTTGCAATAAATAAACTAATGTATATGACACATACATATATAAGTGTTAAATAGCAGAGTAAGGTACTGTTATATTTTGGTTGAATGAACAGGTTCATGTTATAGACTTGCTTTCTTTGCTTGCTTCTTTTGGTAGGGCCCTTTAGGAAATTCAATGGATGAAACTTTACAATTACAAGCGGTACATGGTTTGCTCATGGCTATACATGCAATTCTTGCTCATGTGAACAACTTGTTGGAAATAGTTAATACAGTTGTAGAAGTGCTTCGTTTAAGGTTAAATAGTAGACAATGCAAAAGAGTTCAAGGTAGCAGTTATGAGAGGCAACTAATTAGGACTCTTAATTTTAAAAGGATGATATATCATGATGATTTGACTTGTTTTGAGAGTGTTAAGGTTTAAAGTGCTGTAACTAAAATATTTATTTTTGACTTTTTGACAGCTAGTTGGTTTACTTAACTTGTGTTTATATTTTGCTAACTTGAGTTAGAATGTGTGGGCATGATCTGGGACACTTGTATGGTGTTGATTCCATGTATCTTGAAGTATAAATACTTGTAATAGCTGCTGGAATATTCAAGTAGAATACAAGAAAAAAATCAAAAGCTTTTGCCCCAAATTGTTCTTCCTCTATACAGAATATTCGGTTCTGTTATTGACATGCTCCAGACTCAATAGCAGCAATTATTTGCTGCAATTTGGCTTCTAAGACCCAACAAATCTGGCATCAGAGCCTTCCATTCCAAAAGCATCGTGAATAAAACCCATTTCAAAATAGAAAATCACACATGTCTGGTTCAAGCAATATCAACTACAGCAATGTTCAGGTCCCTGTTTTTGAGGGAGAAAATTATGATTTCTGGAGGATAAAGATGCAGACTTTGCTCCGGTCCTTGGATGCTTGGGAAGTGGTAGAATCGGGTTATGAAGAACCCGAATCAACATCAAATCTAAGTCAAGCTCAGAAGAAGGAATTGAAAGAGAAGAGGAGTACAGATGCTGGCGCACTTTCCATGATTCAAAGAGGAGTTTCAAACTCTATTTTTCCAAGGATCATGAGAGCAACAAGATCAAAGGAGGCTTGGGAGATATTACAAAAGGAGTTTCAAGGAGACAATAAGGTGAGGGCTGTTAAACTTCAAACTTTTAGAAGGGAATTTGCAAATATGAAAATGAAGGAGAATGAAACACTGAATGAAATTTCTTCTAGAATTATGGAGCTTGTAAATCAGATGAGAACTTATGGGGAAGAAATGAGTGATAAAAGCATTGTAGATAAAATTTTAATAAGCTTGCCTGAGAAATTTAATCCAGTTGTGGCTGTTATTGAAAATACTAAGGATACCTCAGAATTGAGTATCCAAGAACTGATGGGGTCTTTGAAAACTTTTGAGCAAAGACTGCAATGGCACTCAGAAAAGCAAATTGAGAGTGCATTTCAGTCTAAGCTCACCGTTGATCCCAAAAATGATGAAAATAAATCTGTTATTCATGGTGAAAATAGAACAGAATCAAGTAGAGGAGGAAGATGGTTTAGGGGAAAAGGAAGAAATGCAAGAGGTAGAGGCAAAGGTAGTTTTGACAGAAAATTAAGTGATGAAACCTCTTCACAGAGGTGTAGAATTTGTAAAAGAAGCAGCCATGAAGAGAAAGACTGCTGGTTTCAAGGCAAGACTCAATGCTTCAAATGTAAAAAATTTGGCCATGTGCAAAAAGATTGTAGATGGAAGTCAGGACAGCAAGCAAGCTTTACACAAGAGAAAGAAGCCGAAGCAAATTTGTTTTATGTATGCCAAGCTGCTTTGGAGCAGAAATCTGATCAGTGGTATATTGATAGTGCATGTAGTAATCATATGACAAGTGATGAAAGCATGTTTCATGAGTTGGATTTAAGTCGCCAGTCGAAGGTGCAAATTGGAAATGGTGATTACATGGAGACAAAAGGGATTGGAAGTGTTGGAGTGCAAACATAGAAGGGTTCTGAGAAAATTCATGAGGTTATGTTTGTGCCAGAGGCTGCTCAAAATCTTTTAAGTGTTGGACAGCTTGTAGAAAAATGGCTATGCACTTCATTTTGCAGACAACTATTGCACCATTTATGATAAGAATGATAGGAGGCGTGTATTAGCTCAAGTCAAGATGGTTGATAGATGCTTTCCTCTTAATCTCAAATCTGTAAAAGATGTTGCCTTGAAGGTGAATGTTGCGGATGACTCATGGCTTTGGCACAAAAGGCTAGGTCACTTGAATTTTGGCAGCCTTAAATTACTTCAACAGAAAAATATGGTGCAGGGGCTTCCTAAAATTGAAGAAAAGAAAGAAGTTTGTGAGGGTTGTGCTCTTGGAAAGCATCATCGACAATCATTTCCCAAAGGAGTTGCATGGCGAGCTAAGAACGTGTTGGAGTTAGTACATACTGATGTGTGCGGCCCCATGACCACACCTTCTCACTCCGGAAACAGGTACTTTATTCTCTGTATCGATGATCATACACGCATGACATGGGTCTATTTTATGAGACAAAGATCTGAAGTATTTACAATTTTTAAAAAGTTCAAAAGTCTTGTTGAAAAACAAAGTGGTCATTACATAAAAGTCTTGAGGAGTGATAATGGAAAGGAGTATACATCTAGAGAATTTGAGAAGTTTTGTGAAGATGAAGGTGTTGAAAGACAATTGACAGTTGGATATACCCCACAACAGAATGGAGTTTCAGAGAGGAAGAACCAAACTGTCATGGAGATGGCAAAGTCAATGTTGTTTGAGAAGAACTTACCCAAAAGTTTTTGGGCAGAGGCTGTAAATACAGCTGTGTATTTGGTCAACAGGTGTCCTACCAAGGCTGTTTGGAATCAAACTCCTTTTGAAGCGTGGAGTGGGAGAAAGCCATCGGTGAAGCATTTGAAGGTTTTTGGATGTGTTTGCTATGCTCAAATTCCAAAAGAGAAAAGGCATAAGTTGGATGAAACAAGTGAGAATTGTATATTTGTGGGTTACAGCACAATGTCAAAAGGATACAGATTGTTCAGTTTGAAATGCTCCAAGGTGATCATTAGTAGAGATGTCATATTTGATGAAAAATGTCACTTGGAATTGGGAGGAAAATAAAGTTGAAGATATTTCTGTTCCCATGGGCTTGAAGCATCAAAATTCAGATTTTGAAGATGGAGAAGATGAAGATTCTAGTTCCTCATCACAAGGCTCAACTCCAAGAAAGATAAGGAGCTTGAGTGATGTCTATGGAAGATGTAATTTTTGTGTTATTGAGCCAGAAAACTTTGAGGAAGCGGTGAAAGAAGAATCTTGGAAGAAAGCTATGGAAGAAGAAATTGAAGTTATTGAGAAGAACAAAACATGGCAGCTTGTTGACAGGCCAAAAGATAAAGAAGTCATCGGAGTAAAGTGGGTGTATAAGGTGAAGCATAATTCAGATGGATTAGTTCAGAGACACAAGGCCAGATTGGTTGCCAAGGGCTATTCACAACAGCCCGGTATTGACTTTGACGAAAGTTTTGCTCCAGTAGCTAGATTGGATACTGTGAGAGCGGTAATTGCCTTGGCAGCTCATAGAGGTTGGCATTTGTATCAACTTGATGTGAAGTCAGCCTTCTTGAATGGAGAATTAAAGGAGGATGTCTATGTTGAACAACCTCAAGGCTTCGTCATTGAAGGAGAAGAAGAAAAGGTGTACAAGTTGAGTAAAGCCCTCTATGGCTTGAAACAAGCCCCAAGGGCATGGTATAGTAATATTGATAGCTACTTCATCAAGCAAGGCTTCGAGAAAAGCAAGAGTGAGCCCACTTTGTATGTTAAACATCAAGATTCTGGTGATTCTCTTATTGTTGCAATTTATGTTGATGATTTGGTGTTCACAGGAAATAGTGAGAAAATGATGAGAAAATTCAAAGAAGATATGATGAAGAAGTATGAGATGAGTGACTTGGGTCTAATGCATCACTTTCTTGGAATTGAAGTTCATCAAAGTGGTGATGGAGATTTTTATCTGTCAAAAGAAATATGACAGAGAAAATTCTGAAAAAATTCAACATGTCAGATTGCAAACCAGTGGCTACTCCCTTGATTGCAAATGAGAAGTTGAAGAAAGATGATGGAGGAAAGAAGGTGGATGCTAGCGTGTACAGAAGCTTGATCGGGAACTTACTTTATCTCACTGCTACAAGACCCGACATCATGTTTGCAGCAAGTCTGCTATCAAGATTCATGAACAGCCCGAGTCATTTTCATTTTGGTGCAGCGAAGAGGGTGTTAAGGTACATTCAAGGCACTTTAGACTATGGCATCAAGTATGGTAGTAGTAATGAACCAAAATTGGTAGGATTTTCAGATAGTGATTGGGCAGGATCTTTGGATGACATGAAAAGCACATCCGGCTATGTGTTTTCCTTTGGTTCAGGTGTGTTTTCATGGTGCTCAAAGAAGCAACAAACTGTTGCTCAATCCTCGGCAGAAGCTGAATATGTTGCAGCCAGCTTAGCCACCCAACAAGCTATTTGGTTGAAGAGAATTGTGGAAGATATTGAAGAGAAACCAGCTGAAGCTGTCATCATATATTGTGACAACAAATCAGCCATTGCTATGGCTAAAAATCCTGTCTATCATAGTCGTACAAAGCATATTGCTATAAAGCATCACTTTATTAGAGATGCCATTGAGGAAGTAAAAGTGCAGCTGAACTTTTGCAGGACAGAAGAGCAACTAGCTGATATCTTCACCAAGGCCCTTCCAAGAGAAAGGTTCCAGCAACTTAGAGCAGCCATGGGAGTTCAAGAACAGCACATTAAGGGGGAGAATGTTAAGGTTTAAAGTGCTGTAACTAAAATATTTATTTTTGACTTTTTGACAGCTAGTTAGTTTACTTAACTTGTGTTTATATTTTGCTAACTTGAGTTAGAATGTGTGGGCATGATCTGGGACACTTGTATGGTGTTGATTCCATGTATCTTGAAGTATAAATACTTGTAATAGCTGCTGGAATATTCAAGAAGAATACAAGAAAAAATCAAAAGCTATTGCCCCAAATTGTTCTTCCTCTATACAGAATATTCGGTTCTGATTATTGACATGCTCCAAACTCAATAGCAGCAATTATTTGCTGCAATTTAGCTTCTAAAACCCAACAAGATG
>AWUE01012201.1:0-22812 GCA_001974825.2 Corchorus olitorius
ATTGTTGATTAATAAAATTAGATGTAAGTAAGTAGTCAAGATTAAGTAGGGGTTATTCAATTTTTTTTTTGCCATCAAGTAGGGGTTATACATAAAAGTATCAAATTAAATTTTAGTTATGTACCAAAAAAAATTTTAGTTCATTTAAGCTAATGAATATATTGTAGATTTTATCACCCACGTTTCTTTTCTCAACTTATCAATATTTCTTTTTGTAGAATAGATATTAATAAGTTAAGAACAAAACGTAATAATAATTTGTAGATCTAAACCAATGAATATATTTGTTACGTTAATTTTCTTTTTGAAGAATATTACGTTATTATTAACTTATTAAAAATAAAGCATCAAAATTTTATAAATAATTTTTTGAGTAGAAAAATATAAAATATTTATCTAATATATGGGTTTAGAATATCTTTCCACAATTTAAAAAAAAAAATTATGGTGGATTTAAAAGATCTTTCATAATTAAAAAAAAAGTTTTATGACTAAAAAGAACACCAATAAAATAATTATTATATTACAATGCTAAGGGTATTTATGAAATTTCCCAATTAAAATTTTTGAGTTCGTGATTTTATATAGTATTAAGATAGTAAGATATTTGAGACTCAATATTCCACTCACATGTCTTACATCTCAATCAGCATATTAGCCTTTTTGCTCCTAAACTACCACGTCAAAGGACATTTTGCCCCCTAAATTTCAAATCGCATCAGCTTGTCCTCTGAATTTCCGAATTCAAAACATTCTGCTCCGTACACTTCCTAAATTCAAAACATTATACCTCTGATCAAGGAGGCAAATTGTCTTGAATTTGGAAACTTCAGATGGCAAATTGTCTCTATTTTAGTTTAAGGGGCAAAATATCCTTACCCATAGTTCCCGTAGTTCAGGGACAAAAACGCTAATAATAAGCCCATCTCAATCACAAGATCAAGCTATAATTATTAGTGCTAAAAATGAGTTTGAAACAGGTTCCTGCATCAGCCATCTACCCTGACCTCATTTCTTTATCGGCCTGGATGTGCTTCTTTGGAACATTGCAGTCAGCAGCCATTACAGTATTTCTAGAGCCAGATTTGGAGACTTGGACCCTTCATTCCAGTTTTGAGCTTTTCACGTGTCTCTATGTTGTATGTATATATTTATATATATTTATGTAGCTTTTGATTTAATTTGCAACATAAAAAATCACTTCATTAAATGTTAATTGTTGGATTCGTAGGGAGTTATAGGATCGGGGCTTTCATTCTTCGTTCAAGCCTGGTGCATTGCGCAAAAGGGACCTCTTTTCTCAGCCATGTTCAATCCTTTATGTACAGTCACTGTCACCATTTTGGCTGCTTTGTTCTTGCACGAGGAAATTTATGTGGGCAGGTAGTAATAAAATCTTAGATTTGCATGCATTGCTTTCTATTTTCTACAGATTACTCTGATCTTTCTGATGATTATATAAATTGTGTTTGCTTGATTGATGATACGATCCAAGACCAAGGGGCCAATCCATGCCAGCCCAATTCAACTTCCAGCCCAAACATTGTTGCAGACAAGGGTAAACGCACGAGGGCACCGCCTCAATGGCACCAGGATTTTGTGATGAAGAAGACTCCAAAATAGTAGAGAATAAAAGTTGTTAGGATAGTGAATGAATGACGTTGTAAATGGGACCCTCTTGTCGGGCTCATGATCCTAGACACCTGATTCTGTTGTGTACTGGCTACAAATATGGTTATGGAATGGAAAAAGGCTATCAGATAATTCTCTCAAAAATATTCTCTTCTCAATTCTTCTCTATTTCTCATCCCTTTCCTCTGTTTCTCAATCTATTCTTCTCTTAAATTGTTTGGGTGCTATCATTGGTGCTCTCGTTGAGAGATATGCCTCCCAAACATGAAAATTCTTCTTTGGCAGACACCATAGCTAACCTCACCGAATCCATCAATGCCCAGATGCAAGACCTCAGGCTTTCCCAAGAAAAATTAGCCCTAAAGGTAGATCACTCTATTGTCGAGAACCAAACCTCAATCCAAAATCTGCAGACCAAAATCGCAAAACTTGAGATTTCAGGCTCACCCCTTTTACCTCGTTCCATCCTCATAGGAAACTCCTCAAAAACAGATCAATCCATAGAAATCACCAACAAACCCCAGAAATTTCCAAAACCACCAGATATATTCACCATTAAAACCCCAAAATTTTATCTCACCCCATTTGATGGAACCAACCCTCATGCCTGGCTCTTCCAAGCATAACGTTACTTCGCCTTTTACTCAGTGGATCCGGAGCAACGTCTTCCCATCGCAGGCTTCTTCATGTCTGAGGAAGCGCTTTGCTGGTATCAGTGGATGTATGAAAATGGGCAGCTAGTAAGTTGGGAGTCCTTTTCCCAAGCGTTATTGAGCAGATTTGGTCCATCCTTATATTTAAATCCAAGTGCAGCTCTATTCAAACTCAAACAGAAGGGAACGGTAACGGAGTACCAGCAAGAGTATGAAATATTGTCCAATCAAGTGAAGGGGCTTTCGGATGAACATCTGCTACACTGCTTTATCTCAGGCCTTCACCTAGAAATCCAGCATGAGGTGATACCACGTTCACCCCCCAGCCTTACCCATGCTCTTGCCCTAGCCAAGATGATTAAGGCAAAGCTCAATGCTCAGAAAACAATACGTCGAGCACCGCCTGCGCTGGTTTACGGGGGATTCCCAAAATCCAATCAGAATACTACCACCACATATCAGATCCCTACCGTACCAGCAATACCACGGCTACCTACTCTTCCGGCACCGCAAGTTAAACGGCTCACACCGGCGGAGATGCAAGCCTGGAGGGCCAAAGGGCTCTGTTATAATTGCGATGAGAAATATACTCCGGGACATAGGTGCCGCACCATTCCCTTCCTTCTTCTTCAATCGGAGGATGAAGAAAACTCCGGTGAACTCCTCGCTATTGAGGCTAACCCTGGTATCGAACCACCGCCATTATCTTCATTACCCTTACCCCCTCCACCCCAAAACTATATTCCACCCGACTCCGAGGATTTTCAAGTCTCTTACTATGCTCTTCATGGCCATTCGCCACACCGGTGTTTAAGGTTGAAAGCTAAAATAGCTGGGCACCTGTTTACAGTTTTGGTGGACTCCGGCAGCACCCATAATTTGATCCAACCTCGGGTAGCGCATTTCCTCAACTTGCCAGTGCAACCTGCCCCTCCCTTAACCATAGAAGTCGGCAATGGGGAAACTTTGAAATGCTCTGGCCGTATTTCAGATCTCAACATTGAATTGCAACAACACCAATTTACCCTTGATTTGTTCTTGCTCGATATACATGGTGCAGAGGTGGTTCTAGGGATCCAATGGCTCTCTCAATTGGGACCAATTGTAATGGACTTCTCGGGCCTTACTATGACATTCCTCCATGGAAGCGAGTTGGTCACCCTCTCGGGCATTGGGCCTCCACATGTGTCTGCTCTCACTCTGGCCCAATTTCGGAGATTAACCCAAACCAATGGGATTGAATCAGCTCATCTCTTGGCAATGGCTGAAGCAGCCCAAGAAGTAAATCACAAACAATTGCCCACGACACCACCAGAATTATATAAAGTGCTGCAAAAATATCATCAGATTTTCGAGCCTCCAAAAGGGTTGCCGCCGACCAGGGCGTGTGATCATCAAATACACTTACTACCTGGTACGCCACCCATCAATGTCAAACCCTACAGATACCCTTATAACCAAAAGAAAGACATGGAATTGCTTATCTCTGAGATGCTGAAAGAAGGGGTTATCAGACCCAATCTTAGCCCTTTTTCCTCACCGGTTCTTCTTGTTAAGAAGAAAGATGGGTCATGGCGATTCTGCGTGGATTACAGGGCGTTGAATGCAGCCACTATTAGAGATCGATTCCCCATCCCAACAGTCGATGAGCTCATAGATGAACTCCATGGAGCATCGGTATTTTCCAAAATCGATTTAAGGGCAGGGTACCACCAAATTCGGATGGCAGAAGCAGACATTCCTAAGACTGCTTTTAGGACATTTGATGGGCACTACGAGTTCTTGGTCATGCCATTTGGGCTCTCCAATGCTCCTTCAACATTTCAATCAGCCATGAATGAGCTCTTCCGACCATATCTTCGAAGGTTTGTATTGGTTTTCTTCGATGACATCTTGGTCTACAGTAAGACCTTGCAAGAACATTTGTGTCATTTAGAAACTGTCCTACAAACTCTTTCATTGCAGCGCTTCTTTGCCAAGCTTAGTAAATGCTCCTTTGCACAGCCTTCAGTTGACTATCTGGGGCATATAATTAGTGGATTGGGCGTGGCTGTTGATCCTTCGAAAGTGGAAGCCATCTTAGCTTGGCCTGTTCCTGCATCAGTTAAGGCTCTTCGTGGGTTCTTGGGGCTCACAGGCTATTATAGAAAATTTGTTCGTGGCTATGCGTCACTGGCTGCCCCATTGACTGATCTCCTCAAGAAGGACAATTTCTTATGGACCAAAGAAGCTACTGCAGCCTTCGAAGCTCTTAAACAAGTACTGGTCTCTGCCCCAGTACTAGCATTGCCGGATTTCACACAACCATTCACGCTGGAGACTGATGCCTCGATGACTGCGATTAGAGCGGTGCTCTCGCAACAAGGCCATCCCATTGCGTATTTCAGTAGAAAGTTAAACTCCCAGATGCAAACAGCTTCCACTTATGCCCGAGAAATGTTTGCCATCACCGAGGCAGTCAAGAAGTGGCGCCAGTATTTATTGGGCAGGCCCTTCTTGATTTACACAGACCAGCAGAGCCTTCGCAATTTGATGAATCAAACCATCCAAACACCAGAGCAGCAACGATGGTTGGCCAAGCTATTGGGGTATCAGTATACCATTCTCTATAAACCTGGTCTGCAAAACAAAGCAGCGGATGCCCTGTCTCGCTCATTTAATGAAACGGTAGAGATGTGTGCCTTTTCCGGGCCAACTTTTACCTTCCTTGATCAATTACAGAAGTATTATAGTCAAGACACCAAGGGACAAGAGTTTTTTGACAGTGTTAAGGAGCATCCCGAAAGGTTTCCTGACCTTGCCATACAAGATGGGTTGCTAGTGAGACATGGTCGAATAGTCATACCAGACCAACATCCCTTGCAGCAAGCATTATTGCAGGAATATCATTGCACCTTAACTGGCGGACATGCTGGAGTTGCTAAGACTTTAAGTCGTTTAGCCGCAAATTTCTTTTGGAATGGCATGAGGAAGTCTGTAGCAAGCTTTGTAGCCAATTGCAGAACCTGTCAAGAAGTTAAGTACTTACCCTCAAAGCAAGCTGGGCTCTTACATCCTTTACCCATTCCTTCTCACATATGGCAGGACATAGCTATGGATTTCATCACCCATCTGCCACTGTCTCAAGGTAAAACTACAATCTGGGTAATAGCTGATCGGCTGTCAAAGTATGCACACTTCTTGGCTCTTCCTCCACATACTACGACCCCTCAACTGGCTTCTCTTTTTTCTCAAGAAATTGGGAAGCTACATGGCTTACCACGCTCTATTGTAAGTGACAGAGACCCATTGTTTGTTAGCTCATTTTGGAAGGAACTCTTCAGACTCCAAGGCACTAAGTTGAATCACAGCAGCTCTTATCATCCTCAATCGGATGGGCAATCGGAAGTGCTCAACCGTTGTCTCGAGACTTATTTAAGATGCTTTGTAGGGGATAACCCAAAGTTGTGGAGCAAAATCTTGCATTGGGCAGAGTGGTCTTATAACACAACCCACCATTCAGCAACAAACATGACGCCATTTGAGGCTGTATATGGATATGCTCCACCCACTATTGCTTCTTACCTGCCTGGCGCTACAAAAATTGCTCAACTTGAAGAATGTCTGGTGGAACGGCAGTCTCTGTTGGCAAGGCTAAAGGTGAACTTGGCAAGGGCCCAGAACCGTATGAAAATACAAACAGACCGCAAACGCCAGGAGAAGCATTTTAAAGTGGGAGATTGGGTCGGTGAAATTACAACCATATCGCCAACAGTCAGTGGCTCGAAGAACTTCTCACAAATTGGCCAAGAAGTACTTTGGTCCCTTCCAGATTCTTAACAAAATTGGGACAGTTGCTTATGAGCTGAAACTACCGGCGGAATCTCGCATTCACCCTGTCTTTCATGTTTCTCTACTTAAGGCTTTTCATGGCGATGTCAGTTCAAAACCCAACCCCCTTCCGGCATTAGCCATTGATGATCAGCCTGTACTCGAGCCTGAGTTGGTGCTTAAGTCAAGAGATGTTCAACACCAAGGCCAGTACCACACTCAACTGCTGATTAAGTGGAAGCAATTGCCTAATGAGGAAGCCACTTGGGAATGGATAGATGATATTCAGACTAATTACCTAGCTTTCAACCTTGAGGACAAGGTTGAGTCTGAAGGGGAAGGTACTGATACGATCCAAGACCAAGGGGCCAATCCATGCCAGCCAATTCAACTTCCAGCCCAAACATTGTTGCAGACAAGGGTAAACGCACGAGGGCACCGCCTCAATGGCACCAGGATTTTGTGATGAAGAAGACTCCAAAATAGTAGAGAATAAAAGTTGTTAGGATAGTGAATGAATGACGTTGTAAATGGGACCCTCTTGTCGGGCTCATGATCCTAGACACCTGATTCTGTTGTGTACTGGCTACAAATATGGTTATGGAATGGAAAAAGGCTATCAGATAATTCTCTCAAAAATATTCTCATCTCAATTCTTCTCTATTTCTCATCCCTTTCCTCTGTTTCTCAACCTATTCTTCTCTTAAATTGTTTGGGTGCTATCAATTGATCAGCCTGATAGGTGCAGTTGGCATCATTGTTGGCTTATATATTGTGCTATGGGGAAAAGCTGAAGACCTTCAATTGATCCGAAATGAGACAGAAAAGGAATCACAAAATGATGAGATACCAACAAGCATGAAGAAGACAAATCTGATAGCTAATCTGCAGACAAGTACTAATAAAATTGACTTGGAACAACCCCTTTTATCTAATAAATCAACTACTAGTTAATAGTAGTAATTTCTTTTTTGGACCTGCTATATGTACACCCCATTTGTTCACCTACATATCATCTAATCTCAATACTTATATTTTAACTGTTTGTGATTGTGAGAGACGATCCTTATTTAAATGTCTGGTAATAATGGCTTTAGCTTAGAATTATGTACTTGTATTCATGAGGCGTTAAGCAAAGTTCAAAACATGCCAATCCTTTATTCCCTCTGCTTTCTAAGTTTCTTATGCTTGTGCCTAAGCCTAATTATTTTTCTAAAATGTTGTTTCATCTCTCTCCTTATTACACTTGGCTCGACTACATGAAAATGACCTAGTTGACAGAGTTTATCAAAAATAACCAAATGCAAAGACCACCGATGTCCTGTGTGGTGGCTATGCTCTTGGGAGACACTGAAGTGAGCAGAGTGGTTTGTAAGCAGCTAATATGAATGCAAAATGCAGGTAATTACAGAATTGCAAAATGCAGCAATCACTAATATGAATGTTAGATTGGTATTAGCTAACATACCAGCAGAGAAACATTATAATTAACAAGTGGATATTACTATTAGCTATAGTTTCAAAATACTGATGAAAATTAAAACATCCAACATGGTGTACTAGCTAGTGTTGCGTGTCAAATAACGGGAAATTTGAGCAGAATCAGTAGATAAACCACTTTACAGCATAAGCTTTCACCATGATACAACAGACCAAAACTGAATCTCGATTAAGACCAAAACTATAATCACTAATATGATATAAAATCAGTTTCTGCAAATCACAATTCTACCTAGCTAGTCTTTGAGTAAGCATGTCACACATTAGTTAAAGACCCAAAAAGGTGAAAAAGAGTAAGCAAACTTAGCAGTAGCAAGTAGCAACTACAAAAACAAAATTCTCCTTTTCAAGTTGATTGTAAGTAAGCTTCCTAAAACTTTTACCTATTTCATTCCCCCCAAGTCATGTTCTAATTCTGCTTTTCATCAATTTTCTTCAATAAGAACCTGTAAACCTTTGTCCCAGAAGCCCCCTTCCTCTCATGCCAATACTTAGTCACCTGATATAACCCATAGTAAACAAATTTGTAGCCACAGTCATTGCCTTCACTTTCACTACCAGAGTAAGAATGTTGGTTGGAAATTATGGAATCATCAAAACCGTTCACCTTACGAATCACCCTGACAGGCATTTTATAAACAAAGCTGTTCTTCAGTGCAAGGTTCCCACCTACAAGTTTTTGGTCTTTGGGTTTCCTCCCAAAGTAGGGATTCTCACCTTGGCCACAGTAAGTGAATGAGTTAAGAGTGTTCCCCTCAACATCATCATTATCATACCGACCAGAGTCGACTATGCTAGTGGCCAAAATTTGCCCATTCATCCGTTTCATATAAACTATCCCCTTCTGAAAATCATGGTGAAGCCCTGCAATACTCAACTCACACCTCCAATGAAACTCGTCACCAACTTTGACCCCAGAAACATGTCCTATTTACTCGGTGGTGTTAACCCATTTCCCTAATTGCTCAACAACCTTGGCAGCTCTTATGTGAACCCCTAACCCCCATTTCTTCTTTCCATTCAACTTGGTTTCCAGTTCCAACTTAGCCAATAATTTCCTGTCCCCGAGTAACCGCCTATAAAAGCTCAGAGCTTCCTCGATTTCTCGACGATTGGCATACCATTCTTCAGTAAAAACAACTCCTTTGAAAGCAACTCCATTATGCACAATTCTTTTGCCAACTTGTTTTTCTAGCTTTGGCTTTAAGAAAGAGTACTCATTCTTTCCAGGCTTTGGACGCACTGAAACCATGATTAATGCTGCAAAAATTACCAAAACAAAGCCATTACAAAACAATCCAACAAATTAAAAGACATTATTCAGAAAAGAGCATGGATTATTTACTTTCTTAACTAGGGAAAGAAATACTAATTAGTAGATTCAGAGCTTCTTTACAGGAAGTCGAAACGATCAAAAAAACCCATAACATGGAAAATAGAACAACAGGCCGAGTAAGTCGTCGTGCAAGTGCAACAAAGAGAAATAAAAAACGACAAGGATTTAAAAAGGTTAAAGGATAGCGGATTACGAAAGAGAAGGAAATGAAAGCTTGAAAACTTGAAATCCTTGAGAAAATAAGAACAGAGGAAACACTGATGGTGCAAGATTAAAGCTTGAAACTTTGCAAAGATGAAAGAGAGTAAATATGAAGGGCAGACGAAATCAACATACAAGCAAACAAAAAGATGTAAAAACAACGACGGCAACTGGAAAAGCATAAGAGAATCACCTGCACAAATTTTCCCGAGAAAGCAAAATGATTGTGGAAGTAGAAGAGTTTTTGAGTGTGGAGAAAAAATGAAATATTGTGGTGCCAACAAAAGAAAAATGAAATATTGTGTTTCTTTTTTTTTTTTTGTCAATAAAGGGAAACCGTAACTAAAGGCGATTAACACTATTAGCAAATGTTAGACAGTGAGCTCGTTAGTGAGGGTCGGAATTTTGGTAAATATTTGGTCTTTTAAACTGTTTTTATAAGTTGGTGAAAAAAAAAAAAAAAAAACTGCTTTTATAAGTCCTCAAGCAAGGTAGAATCGCATTTTAAATACTATTTTCCTCCTCTTATAGTTGAATTACCATTTACCCCTCATATGAATGGTAGTAAATGCGAGTGTAGATGTGAGAATATAAAAGGAATAAGAAGGGTAGTAAATGCGAGTGGAGATGTGAGAATATAGAAGGAATAACAAGGAAAAAAAAAAGGTATTACTAAAATACTGTCCCTTTTATTTGCTACCGTCCCCTTTCGGATTATTTTACATTTTGCTTTATTTTCGTTCAAATTTTAAAATTTTCAATTCTCTCAAATTCTCTTAATCTTCAAACTTTCAAATCTCAATTATTAAAAAAAAAACTACATCAAAACTCATGGAGAAAATACAATATCTGGGGTGGGCAAAAGTTTTTCGGATTAAAAGTATGTTATTTAAAAAAAAGGCAAAAAAAAAAGAGAACCGTAATCAGGCTTGGTCGCGCAAGTTTTTCGGATTGAAAGTATGTTATTTAAAAAAAAGGCAAATAAAAAAAGAGAACCGAAATCAGGCGCGCGCCGCTTGCGACCAAGCCGCGGCTCAGGCGCGCGCCGCTTGCGACCAAGCCGCGGCTCAGGCGCGCGCCGCTTGCGACCAAGCCGCGGCTCAGTCGCGAGCCGCGCACGACCGAGCCATGGCTTGGTCGCGAGCGACCAAGGCTCGTGATCATGTCGCGGCTCGGTTGCACGCGGCTTGTGACCAAGCCGCGTCACAGTTGCGAGCCGCGCGTGACCGAGCCATGGCTTAGTCACGAGCGACCACGGCTAATTAAAAGTTTGAATTTTTCTTTGCTATTGTTTTATATGATTATTTTGGCCTTTTTTTTGTTTTTTTAAAAAAACATTTGTCCATGAGTCTTGATGTTATTTTACTTGAATGATTGAGATTTGAAAGTTTGAAGGTTGACTTGAATGATTGAGATTTGAAAGTTTGAATTTGAAAGAATTGAAAAGTTTAAAGTTTGAAGGAAAATAAAGCAAATGGTATAATAGTTCAAGGGGAGACGGTGGCTAATAAAAGGGAGCGATATTTAGTAATCCAGAAAAAAAAAACTCCACATCAATGATGATTTAAAGATTCTAATTAATAGTTTTAGTTTTAAACTTAGTCGTTGTCCCGTGATGAAAAACAATACAAAAAAGGATTTAGCTAACTAGTATATATCATTATAAAGTGGTTTAACTCTAAATTTTGTAGAAAACATAAGCGACTATACTAATATCGCCTATTGTTGGGCTTAACCAATATTAATTAACATAATGAAAAAGTTAATGGGATTCAAATAATATAGATTTTATTATAAAATTAGCCATTATAAGATTATTCTTAACATGTGTATGGTCCTACTAATTTATTCGAGCCTATCAACATTACCGATGTGGTGGGATTTGTCGAATTCCTAATTTAAGGGTAAATTTGTAATTTACCATCCTAAACTAATAATTATATTTGATTTATTTTTTATATTGATTATTGATTTTATAACTAATTTGAGTGGTTATAATTTATTATATTAACTAAGCAATTTAAGTAAATTAATTACTCATTAAATATCTTCAGAAAAAATTATATTGAGTTAGGATTATTTGACATCATTTTTGTTTCCTGTTTTCTGTTGTCAATTTTTTGTTTTTGGAAACAAAATAGCGAAAACATGTTTAGCAGACTATTTCTGTTTTCAAACATTTTGGAAACAAAATCAGTATTTTGGAAAAAAGTGGAAGCAAGAATTTTGTGTTTTCATGTTTTTCGAAAACACGAAGCATAGTGATGAACAGTAACTCACATACATTTTTACCATTTTTTTAAAACTTTTTTATTTAAAAATATACAACAAAATTGTATATATATGTTTTTGTTTTCAAAAAATTGACAACGCAACAAAAACAAAACAAAAACGAAACAAAAACAAAAAACAGAAAAACGAAAACGATACCAAACGACCCTAATTAATCAATTTCGATTGTTATGGTAAATTAATATTGATTAGCACATAATGATCAACCTAAAAATTAGTCAACTTTTCTCTCAATAAGAATTAGTCAACTACTCTCTACTCTCTAGATTTCAGAATATCTTACCTTAAAGATGAGGCTATGCTAGGAGAAAACACTTTCTGTTTTCATTTTCCAAAAATATTAAAGAAATTAGATAGTCACACAGTATGTGTAAATGAAAACAAGCATATTTTTAGAAAATGAAAATGACAATCGAGTGAAAATCTCAAAATAAAATAATACTCCCTCCCATTCAAAATAAGTGAAACATTAGGAATATTACACAGATCAAGACAATGATTAGTTGATTTTAAATTTAGTAAAAATTCACTTAAAATGGCATAATTACCCTTTATAAACAATTTATTAATAAATCTCCTCTCCCTTCCCAACTTTCCAAGACCACTTAAAAGTTCAACCACCTTAATTAACACTTAAGGGTATATATGGAAAAAAGAGTAAAATTGCATTGGTTTTGTAATTGTTTCACTTATTTTGAAAGACTGCAAAAGTTAAAATGTTTCACTTATTTTGAATGAGAGGGAGTAATGTTTTCCATTTTCCAGTCAAATATCATTTTCATTTTCCAAAAGTATACTTATTTTCATTGACACATGTTGTGTAGCTTCTTAGCCTATGTTTGGTAGTGTAGAACATTCTCCATTTTCCATCTCAAAAAATATCAAAGAAATTAGTTTGTGACACAACATGTGTCAATGAAAACAAGCATATTTTTAGAGAATAAAGATGACAAATGAAATAAAAAAAAACATATTTATTTTATTTTGAGATTTTCACTCCATTGTCATCTCCATTCTCTAAAAATATGCTTGTTTTTATTGACACATGTTGTGTCAGTACCTAGAAAATGTAGCCTAAAATATAGAATGTTCTCCACTACCAAATATAGCCTAAATTTTCTTTGATACTTTTAGAGAATGAAATAGAAAATGTTTTCTCCTAGCAAACATAGCAAAATTCCAAAAAAAAAAAAATCCACCACTTTAGGAAAGCAATAAATAATTAATTATTTTTCTAATGTTAGCATATTGCTTAATAAAAATTGACAAAAAATACTATTTAAAATATAGGAAGAATATTCATGGAAAGGTAATATAATATTGTAAATTAATTATAATTGATTTAATCTATACCCTAAGGGGGCGTTTGGTTGGGGGTGATCTTGGTAGGTGATCTCAGATCACCCCGTTTGGTTACACTTTTTGGTTTGTTGTGATAATCCGGATTATTCCCTAATCACCCCTCTAAAGGTGATATGGATTACCACCATAAACCCATGTAATCTTTGATCACCGGTGATCTTGCATCACTGGTGATCTTAGATCACTAGTAATGTAGGGGATGATCCTAACCAAACGCCCCCTAAAACTTTTTAAAAATCTTATTAACATTTTCAATCACCTCATCAAGTTTTTTTCCTTAACATTTATAAACATTTTGATAAATTTATATGTACTTTTAGTGACCATATTAAATTTTACTAATTTTATAAGAATTTAAGTAACATTTCAAAGTAAACCTTAGCCGCTCGCTTTTTTTTTCTCTCTCTCCAAATTCTTAGTTTTTTTTCCAAATTTTTTTTCTTTACTCCTCCTCTTGATCATTTAAGGGCAGAAGGACGTTGATTTCATATTTCGTTTTCTTTACTGTTTCCTTTATTCAGAATAATCTCCCCAGATGAACAGATCTGTTGGGTTATTTTAGTTTTTTAGTCAGTTGGTTGAGTTTGAGTCAATCAGATTGTTAGTCACATTTAGTGTGTCCTAGTTTACATAGATTAAGACAGTTCATCTTAGTTTTGATATGATTTTACTTTATGATCTACGGATTAATCAAAGGAATTCTCGAATCACTCACCTTTGTGTCACGTCGCTTTTAAAACTTTTCTGTTGATTGAATACAAAATCGAGAGTGAATAGGTGTTGTACGTGCTAGAGACTTATGAAGAAGGTCTGAGACTCCAAATCATCAAGATGTTTATCGGTCGTCTGCAAATCATAAAATTAATTTATAAGTCAACCAACTAGAAATTATGAAATTTAAAACTTGCAAGTGGCAAGTTAAGTCGAACCCACAAAAAAATTATCGGTGGTTTAGAAATCATAAAAATAATTTCTAAATCAACTAACTAGAAATTATGAAATTTAAAACTTGCAAGTGGCAAGTTAAGTCGAAACCACAGGAAAAAAAAATCGTAATCCACAAAAGAGAAAATTAGAAAATATCCTCACTAAGAAAAACAATTTAGAAAGAAGGTAATGTGAAGTCAATCTATCTATTATCTTATATATCTTAGGCAACTCAAAATATTATGTTGAAATTAAAGTGATCAACGTTCCAATAACAACAAAATAAAGTATTAAGACCGATAGATTATATCAAGCAATAAATCATTAACTATTTACTTCGTTCGTTAAAGATGCAAGAATAAACTGTTGTATAACTAATCAATTACTCAACCTTCAAAAATTAATTACTTTGCTACACATATTAGAAGTATGAGGCAAGCATCAATTCCAATACTGCTGAGATAAACATACATAATTCACTTAGGTGCGCCTCCTAATTAAATTAAACAAATTCACCTAATCATTAAAAACAAGCTCAGTTTCTTTTCTTGATGCCAAAAAAGGGAAAAAAAAGCTCGGTTTATAAACTTGATAGATTGTCAATTACCAACTTAAATTAATCATGCATCGTCACACACAATTAAGAACAAATCAATTATCAAATAAACAATTGCAAACAGTAGATCAATACATTGATCTATGAAAGATCTCACCATAGTTAATTAAAGTATTAAGTTTATTTATACTATGGAAAATAACTAGGGATTACTGTGAAAAGTATTAAAGAAAATTACTCTAACATGATTGAAAACAAACTTACAAACTTAGTTGAGCACGTCAATCGGCTACAAAATAAAATAAGAACAAGGGGCAAGCAAATCGGCCGCACAAAGGGTGAAAGGAGGCGGTGGCTCCTCTTCAAAATAATCTAAAATTAACCTGCACTAATTTAGAACTAAGAAAAATAGAATTACAAGGGAAAAAACCCTAAAGAACTTTGTTAAATTGGCTGGTGGAAAATTTCTTTATATAGGCACAAGGGGGGAGGAATAGGAGTAGAGTGATCTCATTAGAATTAAATCTCCTAAACTTTCTTTTCAAGTAAATACTTGTGCAGCACTCATAAGTATCCTCCATGGAGTAGAATAGCTAATAATTTCGTGGAAAATTACCTTAATTTTCTCAACCAATGAGATTAAAGATTAATTAAGGCAACTCACTAAAAAATTGCAGAAAAATCCTAAAGCAGTGCAGAAACTTCGACAAGATTTTTGACTATGTTAGCTTCCGAATGAGGCTTCGAAATTTTCATGAAAGTTGTAGAGCTCGGAGATATCTTTCCAACGGCATCTCATTTGTAATTTTTCGACTTCTAAATCAAAAGACATGCTCAAAATACAGGAGGGTCACAAAACTGTTAGAATTTCCAGTATAGCGGAAATTTGCAATTTCATTGCTAAATTTTTTTTTGGTTAAATTTTCATTGCTAAATTTGCAAAGCTTCAATTCCTCCTCTTGAAAACTTGTGAATCTCCATTTACAGTTTCATTTGGGTGATTTAATCTCATCTAAATATCATTGAGCTCTTTTGGACCGAAAAACACAAATATAACAAAAAAAAAGGTAGAAAAGTGAGAGTAGAAGCCTCCAAAAATATATGAAATAGGCATAAAAAGAATTCATTAATTAAGTCCTATCAATGGCTTAGGTCGTGAAGCGATATCAGGATCTAAACGTGAACGATAAATACTTTTTTCAATCTATTGCAATTTCTAGTACCTATTTTGTAATTTCATTTATATGCTAGAGGGTCCGAAGCAGTGGCAGAGGGAGAGGGGGCAGCAGGGGCCATGGCCCCCCTCCCCTCATAAGAGCTATAATATTGGGTGTTTGTTTGAACAAAAGTTATTGGTAATATTTCACTTTGGCCCCCCTAAGTTTTTAGTTTGGCACTCTTTGTTATAATTTATAATATTTTAACATGTACTCTTTTGTAAATCCTGCACGTTTTTTTTAATTTACCTTTTCGTTTTTTTTGTTCTTGCCATAATTTTAATTTACCTTATCATTCATTAATAGTGCTTATTCATAATATTTAATTTAATTAAAAAAAATCTTTTCAATATTTACTATATCAATCCCAATTTTACTAAATCAATTAGCAAGTCTTTTTTTTCTCTTCTTTTTATCTATAGCTAACTTATTAATTGTATATTTTTTACACTTTTAATCACAATTTGGATGTGAGGAACAACTACTTGACTAATTTATTTTAAAATAGGTGGTGGGCTTGACTATTAATTAAATTATCAAATTTATCACATATCATGTTATCATAATCATTTTCTTGTTTTTTCAATAAAATTTTTATCATTGATTTGGTAATTAATGAGTAAACGCCAAACATTATACTATAATGTTAGTATATATTTTCACATGCTATTTATTTTTTAAAATCAATATTACATATATAAGTATCTATAGTTACATATTGGCTTAATTAGATATGTATTACTTGGCCCCCCCAAGATGAAATTCCTGGTTCTGCCCCTGGTCCGAAGTGCCTATTAGTCGGCTATATACTATAGGGAATTTCGTACCCAAATAAAAGTTGTAACTTATACAGAGTTTAATAATTAATTAAGAGGCTATTAACGCATTGTGCATGTATATTGTACCAAATTCAGCCTTGTAAGAAGATCCTTTTATACCTAGAACTTGAATAATTACTACTTCTACAGCAATAAACACCTTGAACAATCTCTGCTTTATTGTTTCCTCCCTCTCTCAAATTTATTGCTTTTAAGAGAAAAATAGTAAGTTGGTGAAGCAAAGAAATTAAGGAAATAGAGAGAAATGGGTGGATGGGAGGATAACAAGCTGGTGATGGCCATGGTTGGAGTACAGTTGTGTTATGCAGGCGCTACGCTCTTCACAAAGGCTGCTATCTTGCAAGGATTGAGTCCCAGAGTCCTTGTGGTTTACAGGCAAGCCCTCGCAACTTTGGCTGTTGCACCCATTGCTTATATCTCAAGGTCTGCAAATTCCTACTACTATTTCCCAATTTCACCAACTTCTCTCATCAAAATGAATATATACAAATGTCTATGTATGGATGGATAATAATTAATATTTCTCACCTCATCACCTGTTTGTATAGAGCTTCTATTGGATTAAGGAGCTAGCTTTTGTTTGATATTTTTGGCCTCACTTATTGGGTATTTTTTTACAAAAATTTCTCTGTTCTCTTTCCTAATTTCCATTTATGTATATGACTTAGAGTTGGTGACTTGGTGTTGTTGAATGTTGAGGTGAAATGTTTATGCAGTTGTGCTTAATTTGATCACTCTTTCTGTGGCACAGAGACAATCAGTCAGAATATATACTATGCTATGTGGGTCTAGATTTGGCCACTTCATCAGTAGCAAGTGCCACGCCCAATCTAGTCCCCGCCATCACTTTTCTTCTTGCATCCATTTTTGGTACGTGAATGTATATTGCTCAGATGATATGCAAATTTTGTTTGCTTGATTGATCAGCTTGATAAGTGCAGTTGGCATCATTGTTGGCTTATATATTGTGCTATGGGGAAAAGCTGAAGACCTTCAAGTGATCCGAAATGAGACAGACGGAATCACAAAATGACGAGTTATATAATATTGACTTGAACAACCCCTCTTATCTCATAAATCTACTGCTAATTTAAGAATGAAGATCTAATAAATTAACCACAAACAAATCGGCCCACTACTAGTAATTGTAATTTCCTTTTTGGACCTGCTATATCTACACCCCATTAGTTTCTGTTAGGCCCTTGATAATGTGCTAGGCCCTTGATAATGTGCTAGAGGGGGGTGAATAGCACTTTTAAACAATCTATGGCAACCTCAATAACTTTTGTAAAGTTGGGTAAAAGGGTAGATGAAATAGATGAAATTTGAAGATAGAAAGATGAGAAATTGTAACACAAAGTAAAAGGAAGGTTTAGAGAAAATGAATACTCACAATTTATAGAGGTTCGGTGATCCCACACCTACATCCTCTACCTTGATCTCCCCAATCAAGGATTTTCACAAACACTTCACTAAACCAGTGAAATTCTAGCTTCCACCAAGCCTTTTACAAAGTGAGCTCTCCCCAAGCTCTAATCTTCAAAACAAGTTGATCCTAACTTGTTTCTACCCAAGAAAAGATAATAAAGAAGTACAATGATCTCCCAAAGATCTCAAGTACAAATTTTAGCTCAATACAAATTTTCTCTCAAAACTAGTAGGAAAGAAGAACAAAGAGAAAAAATGACTTCTTGGCTTCAATAATGATGAACAATGAATAATCTCACTCTTGGATCACTTCAAAAGGCTTTAATGATGTGTACATATACCCTCTCACAAGTTTCTAGCCGTTGGAGCTCTAATCTAGCCGTTATAACACTTTTTCCACTTTTTCAAACTAGCTGTTTTTTTGTCCTGTAGTGAGACTGACACTGTCAGGAAAGCTTTAACACCAAGTTTAATCGACTAAATGTGTACTGCATGACAAGTTACCATTCATACAGATTGGGCACATCAGGATTGGCACTTTTAACGCCAACTCCAGTCGACTAAATACGTCCAGACTCCAAATTTCGAATATTTGCCTTTCTTTGCATGTTTCTTCAAGGTAACCCTTATGTAAGCTTCTCCAAACTTCATATTAATCTTCAATATTGTTTAACGCTTTCTCCAAATTCGATTTTTGCGCTCTAAATAAATTCAAAGTGATTTTCTTTAAAACCTACACACTTAATTAGACTTAATTAAATATCAAGGAGGAATGTTTTGTGATCATCAAAAATTACATGGAGTCAACAATCTCCCCCTTTTTGATGATGACAAAACACCCCTTGCAATAAAGAGTGTTAAGTCTAAATTAGTTACCTATATACAATTGCATTGTATAAGAAGAATATCAGATATGCACAAAATTAACTCATGGATGTTGACTCCATATAATTTTTGATGATAACAAAACATTCCTCATATTGTATTTAATTAAGTCTATTAAGTGTGTAGGCTTTAAAGAAAATCACTTTGAATTTATTTGGAGCGCAAAAATCGAATTTGGAGAAAGTCTTAAACAATATTGAAGATTAATATGAAGTTTGGAGAAGCTTATATAAGGGTTACCTTGAAGAAACATGCAAAGAAAGGCAAATATTCGAAAATTGGAGTCTGGGCGGTTTTAGTCGACTGGAGCTGGTGTTAAAGTGCCAAGCCTGATGTGCCCAATCTGTATGAACAGTAACTTGTCATGCAGTACACTTTTAGTCGACTAAACCTGGTGTTAAAACTTTCCTGACAGTGTCAGTCTCACTACAGGACAAAAAAACAGCTAGTTTGAAAAAGTGGAAAAAGTGCTATAACGGCTAGAAAAGAGCTCCAACGGCTAGAAACTTGTGAGAGGGTATATATACACATCATTAAAGCCTTTTGAAGTGATCCAAGAGTGAGATTATTCATTGTTCATCATTATTGAAGCCAAGAAGTCATTTTTTCTCTTTGTTCTTCATTCCTACTTGTTTTGAGAGAAAATTTGAATTGAGCTAAAATTTGTACTTGGGATCTTTGGGAGATCATTGTACTTCTTTATTCATCTTTTCTTGGGTAGAAACAAGTTAGGATCAACTTGTTTTGAAGATTAGAACTTGGGGAGAGCTCACTTTGTAAAAGGCTTGGTGGAAGCTAGAATTTCACCGGTTTAGAGAAGTGTTTGTGGAAATCCTTGATTGGGGAGATCAAGGTAGAGGATGTAGGTGTGGGATCGACCGAACCTCTATAAATTGTGAGTATTCATTTTCTCTAAACCTTCCTTTTACTTTGTGTTGCAATTTCTCATCCTTTTATCTTCAAATTTCATCTATTTCATCTACCCTTTTACCCAACTTTGCAAAAGTTCTTGAGGTTGCCATAGATTGTTTAAAAGTGCTATTCACCCCCCCTCTAGCACATTATTAAGGGCCTAACAATTGGTATCAGAGCTTAACCCATTCTTTTAAGGCTTAACATCCTTGGGGAAGATCTTAATGGCAACACAAAATACTCATCTAGTTGAGGGTCAACCTATAGATAGACCTCCCTTTTTTGATTGTAAAAATTATGAGCTTTGGAGCACTAGAATGGCTATATTTATCAAAGCTTATGATTATGAGGTATGGGATGTAATTATGGATGGTCCCTTTGTGCCTACAAAGAGCTCCAATGCTAGAAGAAAGAAGATTGCAAAGACTATGAGTGAATGGTCAATGGAAGAAAAGCGAAAAGTGCAAGTAAATTTCAAGGCCATAAATGTTCTTCATTGTGCTCTAAGCCAATCCGATTTTGGTCAAATTTCAACATGCTCCAATGCCAAAGAAATTTGGGAGAAGTTGAAGAACGATTACTCCACACCAAAGGTTGAGGCATCCAAAGCTAAAGTGGAAGCTAATCTTTGCTTGATGGCCATAGAAGATGAAATTGAGGTAACTCCTAATTTACCCATTATTCATGATAATAAGGATATGCAAGATGATTATGATAGTTTGTGTGATGAATTTGATAAGCTTATTTTTAAATACAAAGTTTTGAAAAAGAAAGCCAATGCATTGAATGATGATCTTGAAAAGATTAAAATTGATTTTCAAAGTGTTTTTGATAATAGGAATATGCTTCAAGTAGAATTAGAACATGCAAAAAATGATTATAATGTGTTGAAGCTAGATTTAGAGAGTAAGAGTAAAGCCTTGCAAGAGGCACTTATTGATAACTCAACTCTAAAGCTTACAATTGATAAATTATCAAAATCAAATTTGAAAAAAGATGTAGGAAGAAATGCTTCTCTTGAATATTCTCATCATGCATCACATGTATATTGCTTTAATTGTGGAAGGAGAGGTCATCTCTCTTATGATTGCTATCATAAGGGTGGTAACCATCCTAGAACAAAGATGATTTGGGTACTGTTGCGCCAAAAATCTCTTGCTAGAGTTTTCGCGGAGAATTCTTTATGACAGCTTAAGGGCGTGCCAGTCAATTTGCTGAAATTGACAAAGAGGTTGTAAAAACTGGATCTGGTGCGCGGAGCAGCAAATTAAAAGATCAGAGCGATTGTAGGGACTGGATCAAAGTCACACTGGAGCATCTTAATCATTGGATCCACAAACAATTGTTCTTCATAACTGGGCCTTCCTCTAACTGGATCAGATATGGGAGATCTGCTTTGATTGCAATTGAAATTGAAAAGAAAATAACAATTTGATTTGTTATTTCTGAAAGAGAAACACGTGTACAGTGTTTTTATGTCCGGAGACAAGATTGAAACAAGAGAAAAAAACACTAAAAGAGTGTTTGAATGTCCTGAGACAAGATCTAAGCAAGAAAAATATGAAGAACGAGTAAGAACTCGTGATGAACAAGAGGAAAATGGCGCAGAGCCAGAGAGAAAATAAGCACGAAGCTTGTTTTTTTGCGCGGAGCAAGTTTGTAGCTTCAGGAGCTGAATTTGAGATGAGTGATATCTGCCTAAAACCTGAGAATGGCCTCCCTTTATATAGGGGACGGTTTGGACTTTGGCATTAATGGGCTTGCCTTGCTGAGAAAGGCAAAATCCTCCTCCTATGCAGTTGACAGCATCTAGGAAGGTGCAGTGAAGCTTCTTTCTTCTTCTGATTGCGTCCAACTGATGAGGAGAGGGAAAAATAGGTGTCAGGGCGCCACATTGCTTGGATGTGAGATGGAAGTCTGCCTTCTAGGTGGTTGATGACAATCCTTCCTTCTGCCTTTCACATTGCAGCAGGCTTTCGTTGCTTCTTTTGTGCTGAATTTAGCTAATTTGACTAAGTAGTGGCCAATTGACATCATGATTTGGACTTTGAACACCAAGGCCACGAAATTACTCATACTTAGTCATATTTAGCTCTTCAAATCATGAAAATAATAATTAATTAAGAAAATGGCTTAAACCGGGGTGAGAAATCCATATGTCCTTAACTGAAAAGAATGCAAAAGTTGCAAACGATCTCGGAATTAACCAAAATTTCACCAGTAGGCTTATATTATCTCCATAAGACTATGGAAAAAATTTCAAGGGAATTCGAGCTCTCCTTCATGGTGAACTTGGTTTCACTCCCCAAAACGTCCTTAACTGAAAACCGGGCATAAGTTTTTACTCCGATGTCAGAATAGGATGAAATTTTACCAAGATGATCTACATAGCTCAAGGATCATCATGGTATGCTCCTTGGTAGAAATCGAAGCTCTAGCCTCTTCAATTGATCAATTTTACCGTTTTGTCCTTAATTGAACAAAATACAAGTTGCAGTTTCGCCTCCCGGGGTGGGGAGGAGGCTAGGCGTTTTCTCCATTGTGGTAGGTCGATTATATGGAGGAGGTGTGAGGTTGAAAATCTCATGCCTCTCTCATGTGCACAGATGTTTCTCTTGCTGACAAACTTTAGCTCTCTGCCTCCTTCCTGCAGGAAGAGAAAAATATCTCTCTGCAGGGCAGAGGGCGGCCTCTCCTCTGTATAGGAAACGACTTGGGCCTTGCTATGTATGTCCATGAGGTATTTTTCATCTCATGGGCAGATGACAAGCAATTTTCCTTTTTTACTTGTTTGCCTCCCTAGCAGGCAGCAATATCAAAGGAAATTGCTTCCGATTGACTTTCTTTGCCACTCTCCTATTTTTGGGCGGCATATATGGAAATAATAATAATAATTTTGAAATTAATAATTTCGGCCTTAATTAATTAATTACAAGAATTTCCTAATTCAATTAGAATCAGGGTGGTGCAGAAACTAAGTTTCTTCAGGATTTGTAATCAAATCTTGACCACTCATCTTGTTGTAAATCATGTGAAGACCAATTTACCCTCAATTGTAAATTGAGGTATAAACAGTTACCTAAAGGTTCCCATGTTTTGACTAACCCTCAAGGACCCATCAAAGTATGGGTACCTAAAGTTCAAACTTGAAAAGTTGTGAATGTAGGTTGAGCAAGAGTAAAAGGATCAAACATTGAAAGCTCAACCCGAAAAAGAAATAGCCATGAGGCTTTGTACATGGCTATTCAAGGAACATGAACGG